>JAJHUR010089873.1:687-14035 GCA_027495735.1 Lutjanus campechanus | reverse complement strand
GACATAAACCAAGGGCAAAAATTTATCTCTTTCAATCTCATTCAAAGCTAAATGATGCATACTTTGGATATTTTGATAGCGTGCTGCACAAGTTCTTCTCCAAATCTTCCAAAGGCTTCTAGCAGAGGTGTGAATCTACAATCGATCTCTCAAAGCTCTTTAACATTGATGCACTGTATATTCTCAAACAGGCTACATGTTCTTCATGCTGCATACAAAATATCTGCACGCACACACACACACACACGCAGCTACACATACACACCCTGGCAGGAGCTCCTTCCTATCACTTAAAATCAGACTCACCCTCCAGAACCTCCTGGCCGACTCCACCCTGGAGGGTTTCCTGTGAAGGCCCAGCGGTGTCCCCAGCGGGTGATCGAACATCATTCTGAGGCAGCTCGTGGAGGCCAGTTTGCTCCTCGCTGCCTGTAGTTAAGCTCACCGCTGCTCCTCCAAACCTCCGAGTCACTGTCTGCTTTGACGGCCCACCAGCCTTTTCCATTTAAGAGGCAGCTGCCACACCCAGAGCCATTACACTGTGTATTTCCCAGCAACTGCATGCAAACAAAAACAACAACCAGTCCCTCTGTCTCCAAACCGCACTGCTTGGCCCGCACATTAACGGGCCCTAATGGAGGCCGGAAACAGTCACGGCCAAGATTAGCTTTCACTTTCAGCTCGGAGGCAACCTACGCCAGGAGAGTCCTCATAAACAGCAACTTAACTTATTCAAATTGCATGATGCTCACTCTTATCAGCGTAACAATACGATTAGAGGGCTTAAGCTAATGAGCGAGAGGAGTTTGGAGATATAGAGGCAGCGGCAGTGTAGAGGGGTGATGGAGGGTGAAGAGATGTAATTCAACACCTCCATATGAGATGCCACTGAGGGAACAATCAGTGCTAAACTGTTTATTCAGCCATTAGAGCCACAGCATGGTGGGGGTGCAGTGGCAGGTAAATGGCTGATTCGAGATCAGGGGCCCGCGGTTGGGAGTGTAGGCATGTGCAGAGTGCGGCACTGAAACTGTGCAGCTGTGCAGGCGGAGAAGCTGTCCCACAGTGTGTTTCTGTAGCTTCAGTCACTGTAGTGGTAGTGTAGTGGCGTCTACGCAAGTGCGCAGGATAGCAGAGCAAATTAAAGGGATAGCTCAGATTTTTCAAGTGGGGTTGTATGAGGTACAGTGTATTACCTACTAAGGTTGTCCAAAGTATCGAAAGCTCAAAACTTTATTGATACCACATGTTTAAAACGATGCAATACCAAGATTTGAAAGTATCAACAGTACCTAAGCTATAAAAAGACAAGATCCAAGTGCTCATTCAAGACCTCAGTTCAGTTCAGTCTTTATTATGATGCCTGACATTTGGCTTACAGCAGCAAAACCAGTATTTACTTGTGTTTTATTGTATTTTCTATTGTGGATTGTATTTCCATACTTTATATTGCTTATCTCTCTTTGCGCTGTAGTATCAAAAGATGTACAGAGTCCAGTTTTTTTATACTAAGGTTGCATCAAAGTTTACAGTACTGGCATTGTGACAACTCTATTACCTACAGTAGAGGGTGGTCGGCACAGCCAGTTTGGAGAAGCAGGAGGAGAAGCTAAACAATGTACTGCTGTGGAAAAGGTCACCAGCAAAATGTATTTTAGCCACCTCAAAAAAGTTCTACCTGAAAAAAATCCATAAGTATAAATGTAGGCTATATTTACAGCACTTTCAAACATTTACTTTGCCATCAAACAGCCCTTTCCGCTGATAAACTGCCGTTATATAAGCCAAATATCAAAGCCACCAGACTTATTATATATTGATTGTTTTTTTCTGTTGTCATCCCCGACCCTCTGTACATCTCAGCTCTGAGCTACGACAGAAACATGGTGGTTCAACATGGCGACCTCCGAGGAAGAGGACCTGCACCCACTGTAGATTCTAAAGTAACAAAACAACGACAGCAGACATATGAATATTATTCTCCATTTTTGCCATATTCTACCAATGGATCTTGCACACTGGACCTTGAAAGCAGGAAGCCGCATGTGGAGGCTCCTCTTACTTTCACAGAACACAGGTCTGCCTGATATTGATTCTTGTTTGAACACAGCTCACCATCTGTGGATACAGACGGAGATTTTTATTTTCAACAAAAATTTGTTGCCGTTTTTTTTTTGCCCTTGGACAAGTTCACATACCAAAACAGATTTATTTGGTTTAGGTGGAAGGAGAAAGCTTCCTTAACACAAAGCACTGTTGTGAGCCAGGGATTTTCAGCACAGCATCAGAAAATATTCTTCAGCTGGTTATGCAGCAGAAATGTGAGCTGCGGTAAAGAGATCTGAGCTGGAGATCGGACATTTGGTCTGCTACATAACGCAGACCAAATAGTGGACAGTGAAGGTAAAACTGCTCAAGCCACTAGACTCCTTTAGCAAAAACAGTAATTTTACCTCACAGAACACAGGAGTTGCTGGTCTGACCCCACTTCAGTCTGTTAGTGTTACTGTGTTATTTTGTTGAATCTGAACAAACCTTTTCAAACATCAAAGTCACACAGCAACACAAACTAACTAACCAATCAAGGCAGCGGCAACTCCCTTGTTCTGAGAGGTAAAGTTTTTGCCAAAGGAGTCTCTTTTTTTGAGCGAACCATAGGTCAAACCTGTCTCAATACAAAGATGTTAAAGATAAATGAGAAAAATTAATTTGCATTTCTGGGACATTTATAATCAGAGACCTTTATTTTGAGATTATAGGTTTGTTTTAGCTTCTTTATCTTTCTGCTCATCCTCTGCTATGTTTATCCATAAATGTAATGTACAGTATAAAACGACATCGCCGCTCAGACTTGCTGCCAGTGTTTTCCTGTGGCCACTTGTGGTATTGCAGCCAAAAATTCACCTACATCCCAACGTGCATTTTCTCCGATAAGCCCCTAATATAAAGAGATGTCTGTAAAACTGCTGACAGGACACTTCAAACCATTGCTTAAAGACTTTAAGTGATTGACACCATAAAGTTATTAGGAAACAGTTTACTGAGGTCATACATCAAGTGAGAAGTAGGGTCGTTTTTGTATAAGACACAATACAGTCGGACCTCTTTTTTGCCACCAGTGGCCCCCTGCTGGCCATTGGAAAGAATGCAGGTTTAAGCCAAAGCTTTATTCTTGACTTTATTCTTCTACTGTCTATGGCGAGGCCATTTAGCTACAATTGCTCAATCAAAATCTTTTTTTCACACAAAGTTTGACACCATCAAACTGTTGAATGAAAATGATACCACATCACCACCACAACTAAACTTTAAAATCATTTTCACCAGAACCTCAGCCACCTCAAGTAATGAATAAAATCATCTTTAGAAGCAGCACTTTCACTTTCAAATCTTGTTTTTCTTCCGTCCAGATGCAGCAGACATGATTAATTGCAGCAGAAGCCTAATAACAACAATTTTAGCCTCATCAGGAGCTGATCTCTCACGGTGGCAGAGCCAATAAAATATGACAAATCTGCTTTTGATGTCCGCTGCAATCATCATTATATTGCCCACATGCGTAAGAGATGAGGCTCTTCACATTTTCTAAGAGCTTGGAAGAAAGAATCCCTTCATGTGCTGTACACCTGTGTTAAGTGAGTGTTTATGCGCAAATTCGTGGGCGTTTACACAACTGCAATTTTCGCCCACTTGGGGACTTCTTCTTCATAGTTAATAATGAAAACCCCACGCAGGCACTCGGAGCAATCTGCCCACACATGCGTTTAAAACAATACCGGTTATCATTAAAGCTTAAGCTGCCAATTTTGGAGAGCCTGGATATCATTAATCTAACACAGCCTCATTGTTGTGTAAACACTGCAGATTTTTTATTTGAATTTTGAATATTTTATCCTCTGGCCCCGAGGCTACCTGTGACAACAATAAAACACTTTAATCAGTTTGCAATACTTACATAAACCATTCTAACAGCAGTAAACACATTTATGAAAAACCTTGTCTCCAGTGAAAAGACAGTCACAGTCAGAAAAAAAAAAAGCTTATGCCTGTAACAAAGTCTCTTGAAACTCTGCCACTAAACAACTTCCACTACGTGAAATGTGTTTTTTATAGATTAACAGCACAATGAATGCATTACACTAGGAAATATATGACAAAATGTCAACACACTTCAAAAACTGCCTGTAATTCATAATAAGATGTGTGTAAATTGACTCAGGAGGATGAGGATTACAACCTGGAATCTAAAGCTCCACAAACCTCTGTTTACCAACCAAGCTTAACTGTTGCTGCTATAGGATTAGTCTGTATACTGTACAGGAACTAAATCCCACCATAACACACGAGCAGTACGGCTGTTTTGGAGGGATATTAAAAGCTTTATTTAGTACATATTATGGTAAAAATGCTGTTTGACCTCACAGGGGTTTTCATTAGGGCAGAGATAATAAAGAACATTTGTTTCGCCTTCAGAAGCACTTTAAAGCACGCCTACATAAGTTTTGCAGAACCGTGGCCACAAGTGGTAATTACAGGATAATGGCACGCTGAATGCGCCTTTGTTCCACTTAAGTCCGTTGCTTTGGAGGCAATTGAGTTTATCCACCAGAAACTAAAAAGTGGCGTAACAGAGGGAAAAGCAAAACTGACTTGTTGTGTATATAAAGTTTGCAGTACCACTTTATTTCAAGAGGTCATGACATGACACCCGTCATGAACAAGATGTTATATACAAGATGAGATGTTATTTTCATGTTTGTATGGTGACTTGACAATAACCAAGACATAACCTGTCATACACATGCACATGCAGTCCTAATGTTTAGCTTTATGTTTTAACATTAGCCCACATTATCAGTGAAATCAATCAATAAAAGTATCCCAGTGATTTACAGAGTTTCCTGATGGACAGCTTTACTTGTTGCCAAACTAGGCTAAATGCTAACTGTAGCTGGCATTAGCTAACTTGCTCAATTAGGTAGCTGTGCTAGCTGTCTCAGCCCTCGGGTGCCAGAAGCCATAAAAACCACCTCTGTACTGTATACATCTGTCCTGGTCTAGCCATGTTCACTGGGAGCGTTGCCAAGTTTGCTATTAGCTAATATTAGCTCACATTAACTACCAGAAGTTAGTGGCCTGCAGACCAAGTGAGGCCCTAGCGAGCGAAATGGATTAAGAAATGGCTTCTCTCACTTATGAATCTACCGCTGATCTAAGACTGTTTAGTTTTTCTTTCAAAAGTTTGTTTCCTTGTCTGAATTTAAGTTTCTTTTGTTTTGTTTTACTGCATGTTAACTTGCCTGAGCACTTGGCTCCTGCATGCATTTATGAAAAGGTTGTTTTGGAACTCAGCAGCTGATGTGGATACTAGAGAGGGAGACAAAACAGGAAGAGACGAGACAAAGGCAAAAGAACAAAAACATCATAAAACAAAAACTAGCATGAAGCATGGAGTGCAGGTGTTACTTGCTGCAGTGTTGCTAGTTTACTTTATTTAGGCAAGTAAGAAAAAGTCAGTTTATCTGTGTTTTACTATTATTTCAGATGTTGTGGATTAATATCACTGCTCCATTGATGTGTATAATACATTTTTACTGCTGCAGATGTTTAGGTTTGAGCTAATTTTAACTACTTTATGCAATGTTGGGTAGTTTAATCTACAGAATACATCATATTCTATAAGATCATCATACTCAAAAGTTTTCTTTCCTTCAATAATGGCTATTCTAACAGATAAAAAAACAAACATAATTCAGGCACCAAATGTATTATTTACATTAGCAGTAACTTTAGCCCAAAAAATGAATAATTAACTGATTAAAACCTCCATTTAGCCAATGTCACCAGAGTGCTGGATGATGGGAGAATACTTTTGTCACCATTTCCCCCCAGTCAGCCTTCGAATTTTGTTTTCCAGTGCAGGAAAGTGTTAGTGACCCTTCCTTATTGAAGAATAGTATTGCTAATTCCAGTATGTTACAGGCATTATTGTGCACTTGGTACTTAAACAGCTGTACCATGTTTTGTTCTCCATGTAAAAAAACATTACCTTTACCTTTTAAGTAAAATACATCTTTGTAAAGAGGACCTTCTACAACATAAAAGCATGAAAGTCCTCTCAGCCATCTGGCTGCACTCAATCTTTTGTGGCAGGCGAATCCAAACTTTTCAACAGTAATGTACATTTGTAGCATTTCTGTGCTGTGAGAACCACTTATCTCTAAAAAGTCAACTTTTCATGAGCTCAGAAAACAACCATGTTTTCAATGCATTTTCCAGCTAATCCAAGAGGGTTTTTAAATAGTTTATTTAGCTTAAGAAGTAGGAAAATGTTCTCAACTCATAAAAGGAACGCTTAATCCTTCAGTATCTTGGCTGAAAAGAATAAATATAGTGAATCTAAAACTGAGTTCAGACAGAGAAGACCACAGCATGGCCCAAAACATGACCAAATTCATGATTTAACTAGAAGAGTGCAACCGGAAAAAGGTGGCTTGCTCCCTCCGGGTTGGAGGAGAGCTCCTGACTCAAGTGGAGGAGTTCAAGTATCTTGGGGTCTTGTTCACGAGTGAGGGAAGGATGGAGCGAGAGATTGACAGGCGGATCGGTGCAGCGGCAGCAGTAATGCGGTTGTTGTACCGGTCTGTCGTGGTGAAGAAGGAGCTGAGCCGAAAGGCGATGCTCTTGATTTACGGGTCAATCTATGTTCCTACCCTCACCTATGGTCATGAACTCTGGGTCATGACCGAAAGAACGAGATCTCGGATACAAGCGGCCGAAATGAGTTTCCTCCGCAGGGTGGCGGGGCGCTCCCTTAGAGATAGGGTGAGGAGCTCTGTCACCCGGGAGGAGCTCAGAGTAGAGCCGCTGCTCCTCCACATCGAGAGGAGCCAGCTGAGGTGGCTCGGGCATCTATACCGGATGCCTCCTGGATGCCTTCCTGGGAGGGTGTTCCGGGCATGCCCCACCGGGTGGAGGCCCCGGGGAAGACCCAGGACACGCTGGAGGGACTATGTCGCTCAGCTGGCCTGGGAACGTCTCGGGATTCCCCCGGAAGAGCTGGAGGAAGTGTCTGGGGAGAGGGAAGTCTGGGTGTTCCTGCTTAGACTGCTGCCCCCGCGACCCGGTCCCGGATAAGCGGAAGAAGATGGATGGATGGATGGATGGATGGATGGATGGAGTGCACTCAGCAGAGTATAGATCCACAGCAGGCAACGGATGGTGAAGCACCTACTGCAATGCCACCACAACTGCCAGCGGAGAGTTGCGGAAAGTTCTGCAAACATTAACATGGCCTCCATATACCTTGTCCCAAGCAGTCGAAAAATATAATTCTTGTGTTATCATGATTAGTGAGGTCATCACTGACCACTGACCTTTGTTTATTCTTGAGTGAACACTTGTGTCAAGTTTGAAGAAACCCCCCCTCAAGGCGTTCTTGAGATATCGCGTTCAGAAGAATGGAATCACCTGAAAACATGATGCCTCTGGCCACACCTTTCACTGAAGTGTAGGTTTAAAAACTTTTTTTTTTCAAGATTTTTCCAAAATTCTGAATCACAGAGGTCCTTTAGCATACAGTCATGAATGTACACAGACAAAAAAAAATGGCTGATCGGTCCAGTAGCATGCAAAAATAGCTCTGGACAAGATGCAGGTCTGTTGATCATGTGCACACTCACACATTCATGCAAGCTCACACTGAAGCAATTGCATGATCACCTCCAGTCTTATGCCCGGTGGGGACAACGTATCTGAAATACACCAGATGTTGTTTGAACACCGTGAGCAAACTGTTCCACACACCAAACCCCAAAAGAAGCCCTCTATATCTCCTATAATTGACATATACTGGACAGGCATTACAGTATTTATCGGTAGGTGTGTATAATTCAGGCTGCATGTGTCCAACCACTGTTGCAGTCCCATCCAAGGCCTTCACCGGTCGGTGCAAGGCTGACAAACAGTGACAGATAAACCGTGCAGGCTGCATTCTGCGGCTGCTATATGGCTGACAGCCCCTGAAATGGATTACTAATGGATCAGATGGAGCAAAAAAAGACAAACTACCGCAAGGGGGGGGGTGGGTGGAGGCTGCAACCTGTCTGTTTGACTAGAGAAGGAGAGAGGAGGAATAAAGATAGGGGCTTAGTCGGAGAGAGCAAAGAGGACACGGTAAGAGGCAGGGAGGGGCAGGAATGAGAGGAGAGAGCCACAGAGAGGGGGGAAATGAATAGGAAACCATGAGAAAGTGACACTTTTGAAAGACTCAGAGGCACTCTGGAGGAACGGTCCAGTGAACGCTCAGCTCGGTGGCCCTCGGGAAGAAAAATCCGCTGGGATGGGAAGCAGAGGAGCGGGCTGGGTGTATTTTCCTCCAAACCTGCCCGACAAAGACAGACAGCAAACACACTGATGCTTCTGAGGTTTCACCGCCACGGCGAGCAGGGACACGGCAGCGTTCGGGAAATGTCATTAATGCCTCGTCTGCTGTTTATTTCCTGTCAGATCAAAGGTGGCGAGGGAGCCGCGTCCTCAAGGCCAAACAGGGATTCAAAGCATGTTTGGATGTGACAGAAAGACACTTCTAAGCAAGAGAATGTTTGTTTACACACCTGTGGTGACAGAAGTACACACATTATTTACCCAAGTAGAAATATCGATTCAACGTCTATATTCAAAAAGTGAAAAAACAGAGGTACGAGAATAAAATGATAAAGTCAACCTCTGAAGGACATTACTACCAGCTTTTTCTGTGCAAAAATAACTGAACCCCATCTTTTCTTTGCATCAACTTCTTGTTACATCTTTTACATCTTTTTATGTCCTAGTTATGTCTTTTACTTATTATTCGTCTTTTTATGTTGTTTACATCTTGCTGTCTTTTACGTCCTTTTTGTCTTCATATGTCTTTTATGTCTTTTTACATCTTGTTACATTGTTTCCATCTTGTTACATCTCTTTTGCCTTGTTTTGGCATTTTTATCTTACATTTTTAGGTTCTTTTTCATCTTGTTACATCTTTTTGCTCTTGTTTAATGTTTTGGTGTCTTATACTTTCTGATGTCTTTTACGTCATTTTTGTCTTATGTCTTTTTCATCTTGTTTTGTTGTTTTCGTCTTGTCTTTTACATTCTTTTTTGTCTTATGTTGTTTTTGTCTTGTTACATCTTTTAGGTCTTTACGTATTTTTTTTCTTGTTAAGTCTTTCACATATTTTTACTTCCTAAGGCTGTTGTTCTTTATCTTTTTACACTTTTTCATCTTATTACGTCTTTTACATGGTCATGTCTTTTTTGTTGTAATGTCTTTTACTTCTCTGTCTTCTCTGTTTTACATCTTTTTTTGTCTTGTTCCGTCTGTCCTGGTTGATATGCACTGACGGATACACCAAGGACTAATCTTTTCTATGTCATACTGTCACATTCATTTAAGCTGAAATTTAAGCTGAAATCATGTCAATGATGATTAATTCCCCTCAAATGCTTCAAAACTAAAATAAACTTGTTTTGAAAATGTAAGAGGTAGAATGTAGAGTGCATGTAAAATGTTAAAATGTAGGGAGTAAAAGTAAAAAGTCAGAAAAATAAACACTCAAGCACAGTAAAGATACATGAAAATTCTACTTCGGTACAGTAATGAAGTATTTGTACTGTACTTTGTTACTTCCCACCTCTGTTACACGCACGCGTCTCTGCATCGCTGTGTGTTTCACACTGTGTTGCTCTGTAGATTGTGCTGACACAAGCCTAACGCCCATCACACGGGACCGTCAGCGGTGTAATGATCTAACTCCTGCAGACCCAAGTTGCACAAAGCTCATTTACAAATCCTCATCCCCTGGTGTCCCTGTGGTACCGCACACGCAGGATGTTATAACCTGTTAATAACAGTCTCATTTTGTGGGCCTCAAATCCTCCACAGCGAGGGATTTAAATGCAATACCTCGCAACTAATTTGACCTTTTGCTAGGAGCACAAGAGAATAGCATCCCTGCTTCCCCTAATGTTAGTCATATGCCCAAGATCAATGTCTGGATATGCCTGCATTAATGCCAACCATTATCATAAGTAAAGCATACGTTATTATATTCATTTGTAACATTACAGACAGTCAATGGTCTCCATTCAATTTAGTATGCTATGAAAATTTAATTCCATCCTCTTTAGTGTCATGATTATGTTGTTGTCATGTGGTAATGCAGTTTGCCAGAAGGAACAATTCTGCCCAACTCTCCTCTGTGGTGCATTCAAGGACACTCCAACATTCAATATTTGAGAGCTGGCTGCAGAATAGCATTGTATTTGTGAACTGTGTTGTTGGAAAATAAAACCCTGTAGACCAAAAAAAAAAAAAATAAGGCAACAAGGACACTGTGAAAAGAGGAACTCAAAGTGGGCCGTTTCTATTAAAAGGGCTACAGTTTGGAAGCCAAATTAAAATGTTCCTTGAAGATAAAAAAAAAAAGAAAAAAAGATGAATACTTTAAGGTCCCAGGTGTTATCTGTTGGTGGTTTGGACAAAGGTGTTTCATGAATAGGATAAAACCAGCAAAACCTTGCTTAAAAGCAAAATATGCTGCATAAATTTCCATCTTTCCATCTTTTTTCTTTGTCCAATATTGAGCTCTGAAAAAAATTCACATATAGTCGAAATCAATGTGTTTTTATTGCAAATGTATTGTAGCATACGTCACCTACACACTCATTTCTGATGTCCTCTGGCTACTCAGGTTAAACTCTTAGATGGACAGATAGTTTTAGCAGCTTACTTGCTGATAAAGTAGCTAACTGTGACCGTTAACTGCCGTTAGCAGGAAACAGAAACGGGGCTCAGACGCCTCCCAGTGAACATGACAGATCACCAGGAGCGAACACAGACTCCGAGACTGACAGGAAATACAGTACTGAGGTCGTTTACAGCGTCCTGATGGAAAAATGGCTTTACTTGTTGCTAAAGTAACATAGCTAGCTGCTAACTGCCGTTAGCTTTGGTTTGCTGTGACTCAGTCCTGGCGTACCAAGAGCCAAACTCAGAGAGCACACCACCTTGATACTGCAGCCTGTTCCCTGTCATCACCCTGTCTCCGAGGCTGTTTTCCGCTCTGGTCCAGCTGTGTTCACTGGGAGCACTCAGTCCAGGGAAAGTCCGACCATTCTCCTACATCCACTGAACGCTATAGCTACATGGCGGAGGGCGTAATGCACATTCAGCACTCTTGGCCACTGTAAACACCAAAGTATGTCCACAACCAACCTCTCCGTAGCCTGTTGTTATAGGAAACACATAAATATATTAAGCACTGTGCTAGCCATTTAATGGGAATTATAAAATACTAATAAAAACCAACTTCTGTCAATTTTTTTCCCCCTCATACTGTCGTGCTTTTGTAGAGAGACTGTCAAAAATGTTGTTTGTTAAATCTGTCTTTCTGGAACAGGCGATTTTTTGTTTATAAAAAAAACAAACAAGATTTTTTTTAGGACTCAATAATATTCACAAATGAAAATGAGGATTTTCTGCAGTGAGCATATCCTTCCATAGAGAGAAAGTTGAATTAGAAAACTGAGAAATGTTGAAATACCGCAGTCCCTCTTTTGCATTTCACATACACCACACAGTCAATGAAAGCTCACTATAACCTATCTTCTGCTTTTTCAGTCTTTTCACAAACAACATTGAGGAGTCCCTTTCAGAAAATGAACTCATTTCACAATACTGTCTGCCATTCTATTAAATTATTTTCTATTTCTATTGTTCAAATAAAGTTCTTTTCGCAGGCGCCGCCGCTCTAAGCACATACGTCTCCGCAGCCGCAGAAAAGCAATATTCTCAGCTGAAAATAAAAAAAAACAACATTTTTTCCATTCCCTTTCGGTTCATATCTGGGAGTAATTCTTCACACACATACAGGAGGGTGAGGTTTGTCGTGAGCCCAGTCACGGCCTCACAATGTCCTGTAATGGCTGTATGGATTCCAAACAAATAAAAAGAGTTGAGGTCGTTTGTTATGGGCTGTGACTCACAACACGTGGCTTTGCTCTCTACATGCCATGTGTGCGATGTGTGCAGCAAACACGAGCGGTAGGTGCAGTAGGTGTGGGTTAGAATGAGGAGCAGATGTCCTCTATATATGTGGAGACTATCCGAGAGAAGCAGACGGTGCATCATAATGTTGTTTTATTAATAGCTGGTTCAGAGGTGGGGAACATCCAAAGAGATGAAACACTGAGGGGAAAAAAATCAATTTTTGATAAGATCGTGATCTATGACTGGAGCAAATGTGAAAATAATACAGCATCATTGTTTTGCCATAGAGCTGTGCTGTGTGAGAGCAAAACCCTCACTGCATTTGGTCAATTCAAGTTGTGGGCTGCAACACCTGCTACATGACAGATAAGATATATTCTGCAGGGAACATAAAGGTGAAATCCACCCAAATAGACTTTAAGTTATAAGTCATAGTCAGGTCATACATTCTTGCTGTGGCTCAGTTGAGAAACATGACAGACTACGTGTTAACCTCTTTCACGACATGCCTGATGTCACTGCAAAGGAGGCGCCAGAATGTAAACAAACGATGGCATTCGATGGGGTCACTATGATACTGGATGGCTTCTGTTCAGAAAGAAGAAGTCTAAAGTACGAAAGAAAAAACAACTTTGACTTTTCTTCTGTTTTAAAGTACCACCTGGCAGTACCAACAACATCATTCCTATTGGTTGAGTTAATATTGCTTTTGGAGAGGTCAATCAAAGGACAAAAAAGAAAGAGATTCAAAATTACTACAAAGAGAGTCAAAACTCAGAACCACTACAAGGAGACTCAAAAATTACTACAGAGACTCAAAACTGCTTCAAAAAACCACAACGACGAAAAGACAAAAATGGCTATAAAGTAACTTAGTACAGATTTAAAAAACACAAAATGACCACAGAGACTCAAAACAACTACAAAAAGATGAAAACTGACTATAAAGGCACATAAAACAACTACAAACAGACATAAAATGACTTTTAAACAGGCACAGAACAACCACAAACATGCAAAATGTTACTGAAAAACACAAAATGACCATGTTTGTTTCTTCTCTTTCAGTCTTGGTGTCTATTGTCACGTAATAATTCCATAGTGGTCTTATTTCTCATCATCTGGCATTATGTGGAATTTGTTGTAGGAGGCAAAAAGTTCAACAGGTATCACTGACATCACATTTGTATAACTACACGGGAAATTTAGGCCCTGCTCACTCGATTCTCGATTGGTCTGATTAATGTGTCTTTGTTAGTCAGATAAAAATCCAGCTTCACCCACCCGATGCTTTGTCACCCCGACTTATCACTGAACC
>JAJHUR010089870.1:0-15489 GCA_027495735.1 Lutjanus campechanus | reverse complement strand
ACGCTGGCGTTTACTCTCGTCGTGTTTCCGCTTCTTAGATGACGGTCGTTCAGTGTCCGCTGCTTTTTGTTGTGGTACAGAGTAGAAATGATCCTCCATTTGTCTGAATTTTGGCTGCACAGTGCCAGACAGTCTGCCAGTAATCACCCGCGTCTGTCGTCCTCTTCAGCTTCCTTGTTAATGATGCAGCGTCTACGTAAGCGCATAATTGCGATCTCTAGAGTCGCTGTTCATGTAGTTTGTCGGCTCTGCGCTGCCGTAGCGCAAGATGTCAGCCTCCATAAATGTGCGACCCGCTCCTATGTAATTATAAATAGTGATTTCTAAGGCAACGCAAACATAAAGGTTAAAAGTCTGAGTTTGTTGATGATAATAAATAACATACTTATGTATAATATATTTCATTTTTGTCAGTAAATCCCTGTAAATATTACACACTGTAGCTTTAAGTCTAAACACTGAAAAATAACTTAAGAAGAATGGCAGACATTGCTACTAATAGAACACTCAAAATATGCACTTTAAAGGTAGAATATGCAGGATTTGTTGGTTGCGGTTTGTAAAGGCACCATTCAAAGCCGGCTCCTCCTCCCCAGCTGTATGAATGAGAGAGGGAGCAAAACAGTAGTGGTGATTGTGAGAGGCAGAGAGTGAATGAAAGGATGGAGCGGCATTAGCAAAAGTGAAACAGTCAATCAGAAATAAAACATTGTTTTCTGATTGTTTCACAGCAGTTCTATTCTAAACCACAAATAAACATGCCCACACCACTGCTGCTACACCAGTGCTTTTGAATGCAGCCAAAGCCAAAACCTCCTACTGTTGCTGTGTCCTCAGGCTGCTCTGCCTGTGTGTGTGTGTATGTGTGTGTACCTCTCACTGCAGAGGGGTATACTACGAAGCGAGATTAATGGGTTAGCGAACTATGTTGAGTCTAAAGCCAGGATTTTCAGTGTCACGAAGGTGTCTCTCTTTTAACCTGGTTAGATCTCCATGGTAACTTATGCTAAACTCATAACCTGGTCGGGAGCAGGTTATGTTCTGAGTTACAGATTAAATCAACTGTAAAAAGCGCCGCTCTTTAACTAATTATTGTCCTAACTAGGTTGTTTATGAGTGATACAGATTATAAACTGAGGGAAGACGTTAAAAATGAAAAGTTGCTGAGCTGTTTGTAACATCACCGAACGAATCCATTCCGTTCAATCCGCCCGTTCGTATAATGTCGAAATCTAACATAGTGTCATAGCAGCACAGACTGTGTTCATCAAGCTGTCATGGTAACCTCCGTTTGGTGATGCGGAGTCATTTTTCCCGTTTGCTCCAGGTCATATAAACACTTTAAATTTACATCCACACACTAATGATGAAGCAACTAAGGACACCTTGAATACTTTTTATTGTTGTCTGTTTTGCATTGCTAATATTGCAGCTCAGAACACTGATTAGAAAATTCATCATCATCACGGAAAATCTTAAATCAGTTACACTCATTTTACATTGGTTTGGCCAAAGACTTATGTGATCTCCACGTCTCTGTCATTATGGGACAGTGTCAGACTGACAGCGTCATGTTTAAATCTACTGTATGAAGTTTTATTGTTTAATGTGCAGTTTCCATGTGAAGGGCAGCATTATTTAGTTGATCAGTAATTTTCTGACAGAATTCTTCTTCTCCTGCTTTATTTGCAGCAACAGTGTTGCTTTTTGCATATTGTCCACGGCTCTTAATTATAACAACTTGATCAGTTTGACTTAAGTGTTCGGCTCGCGATCGCTTCACCTTTTCTTTCTTTTTTTTTTCTCATGATCGTTTCACTTTGTGTGGAAGAAGAGTCAAATGACGCAACAAACGCCCCTTTTTATGTGAACGCGCACAGAGTCTGAAGATGAGAGCCTGGGTTAACAAAGCGAGTTGATAACCACCGTTGTGGTACCAGTTATCTCTGACTGTGGTTTTAGGCTTTGTCGATCCAGATCATGCAAAGAAAGCCTGGCTGTGTTGAGCTTCCTTCGTAGTATACCCCACAGCTCTCACAGACTGGGAGCAGGAGAGAGGCACCTGGTAACCTAAAATCTTGCACATTATGCTTTAAACTATGTCCCTGGATGAAAAATGATATTCCAAATACAGGTGTGAAACAGAATGCTGTATTGCACAGAAGTTGTCAGCCACTGTTTCTGCTCAAATTGCCAAGCTCAACTTGGCCACAGTGCATTAAACTGAATATGAGGTTGATATAACCTTGTTGTGTACATGTATTATTAAGTTAGCTTGGTGAAGACTCTTTGCCCTGTTATTGTTGCCCCAAATCGCCTAATGTTTTTGTTTTGACAACTTAATTAATAGGCAGTATAATAAAGGCTTAGGGTCTCTTGTGTTGGCAGATATGGATTAGATTGAGAATGAAATAGTAGAGAAGCAATGTGTGTGTGTGTGTGTGTGTGGCCTAAAACAACAACCAAAAAGGTGAATAAACCAGCAACAGGAAACAGATATAGCTCCACCTTTCGACTGTAATTGGGCTAAAGTACTGATCTATGATACCTATATTTTAGGGATGCACATGAATACAAATATGTAATTCCGGAAAGCACAAATAAAGTGATAGAAGCAGGTATTTCTTCTATCCAAATACACTTGTAATTATTCTGGGAACAATTAAGTACTGCTTTTTACTTTTATATAAGTACATTTTTACACAAGTGCTTAATTTTAATATTATGATATAGATATGATATAATATTGTAGTTCTGTGAACTGCACCAAGATTAACAAATCAAGAAACATGAATTTAGCCTCATTGCAATTTAAGATTATTCCTTTGAAGTGAGCATTTCCCTGATTTAACACAACTTTGGGCATAAATGATGCCCACACATACTTGCCAACTTTCCTGATTTTCCCATGAGACTCCCGTATTTCATTGCCCTCTCCTTATTTCCTCCCAGTATCACAATTCTCCAATTATTCTCCTGATTTTTCACACCTGTTGTTTTCCTTCACTGATGGTGTCTTGTATGTATAAGCCCTGTGACTCTAGTCAACAAATTCTACTATCCCCACCCGGACAACAACGTGACTACACCAAACCAGTCTTCCCGGAAAGATGAATTCTCGTTTAATGAGGGAAGCTTTATAGAAAGGGGGCATGCATTGTGTAAAATCTGCTGCTTCAATTTTCTTTAAGGAGCAGAGGCAAAAACTAAATGACTGAAACAAAACTGATGAAAATTAGTTCATGCCGGAGATTTATGCAAGTTCATGCCAGAGGGGCAACTTATTCTGTATTTTTTCCTGAGAATTGAAAGCTTTGTAGTATTGCAGTGTACTTTATTTATTATTTTGTTATTTTCATTCTTTAAAAGTCACAAGAATGGAGGAAACAAACTCTTTTGAAGCAAAATTTTTTTTATTTTGAAATCCTCACTATTTTTTAAGGTCCCAAAGTTGGCAAGTATGAGCCCATGTCCGGTCTTCTACTTGAATACAGATACAGACAGATAAATTTGTCGGTTGGACAGATACAGACAGAAATAATGACGTCTCTGTGCACCTCTGCTATAGCACCATATGGACATAACAATATTTGGTCCATTTTCTCCGTAAAGCTACACTAGCCTGAACAATAAGAACTTAAGAAATTATACAAGCACTGAAAAATTCTCCACACAAGGATTCAGGCAAGTTACAACACTACCAACAAAATTAAACACAATGTATGTAGGATTCAAGTGCTGTTCTCTCTGCTAATTAACTGATTTATGAGACTCAATTAAGAACGAAATGGCCATACAGTCTAACCTTAGTCTGAAGAAAACAAAGCAACTCTAATTGCTGAGTAAACAGCCTCTGTTATGATAAAAACAGCCACATTGTGTTCATTTGCACACAAAGAACTAAATGAAGAAAATAAAGAGGAAAGTGGTGACTTCTTTGTTAACTCAGTCACTGAATGAACATAGCAGCAGTGAATGGGCAGCAGACTGAGCTACTTTGGCCACTATATGAATGCGTCCCTGATGCCCACATAAAGACCTATCCGGTTTTAGTCGATCCATGGCTCATATCCTTATCTATGTCATATTGGGGACCGTGGCACTTTGACAGCGTGAATCAAATCTAGTCCCCCTCCAGTGAAAGCCAGTTAAATCATTATCTCACATTTCCCTTTGTCTCTAAGCTGTCTTATCCCAGCTCTCTGAGGATGGAAAGACCTCGGCTCTGTTCTCTGTCTGCGTGCGTGTTTGGCTGCATCCAGACATCTTTGTGTTTGTGTGTGTGCGTATGTGGTAACTTTCATTTGAGGATCTCTTTGTGCTTTTTGTCTGCACATGGGTCTTTATGGGCGAGTTAAAGAGAAAGCATGTGTGTGTATGTTTGTGTGAGTTATCTTCACCGCCCCCACAAACCCGATAAGTCCCACTCAGTTAAAGCTATGAATTAAACATGTGTTCTCTTGTTTATCTGTATGTGTGTGTGCGCGTATGCATCTTATAAATTCATAGTGCTTCACTCAGTATTTTAAGTCTTTATCACAGTTGACATATGCATTCCCTTGGCTTTTAAAGGTTGCCTGTGTGTCACTGAATAAACTTTCAACATGTCCTCATTCTGCGTGGTGTGTATGAAAGTTTGTTACATTAAGCCTGTCAGTCATTCTGTAAGTGAGTCTAAGTGTTTGGGGGTTTAAGTGCATTTTTGCCTCTGCCTCTGCCTCTGCCCTCATCTCTTAATGCACCCAGATCCACTCAAGCTGCAGTTGAAATTACAATTCATGCTGTCTTTTAAACAATATCTGTTTCTGCTTGGATTCAGTCGTCTGGAATTTGTGTTCTTCATACTTTGCATTTGGCATGTGCTGATCTGTATTTACTCAGTCCCTCAGTGTGTGCTTCTTTCTGATTGTCAGGAAATTTAGCAAATACACATGTATGATAAGTATGTAGGTGACCAAAAATCCAATAAACTGTCTAATAAATTCTATAAAATGCCTCTGCCAGCCAGTCAAGTTGCAGTTTACACTCATGTCTGTTCAGACTCATATAATACATATAGTGAAGACTTTGAAGAAATTTAATAAAGTATTAAGTGCAAAATGGAGGTTGTCACTATAGTGACTTGTACGATTCCAGTGAATCACTTCCATTGAGAAACATGCTGTCTTCATTCAGAGACTTTTTTTTGAGTACAGAGGACTGATAAAGAGCTTCAAGTGTTTTTGCATAGCATTATGATGTCACGGTGAAGTTGACCTTTTGGAAATTAAATGTCATTACTTCATCTCTTCATCCTTTTAGTTATTTGCATGAAATTTGTCAGAAGCTGCATGTGGATTCTTGAGTTTTTGGCCAATGATGTCACAATGTCCTTGACCTTTGACCATCAAAATCACATCAGTTCAGCCTTGAGTTCAAGTGGACATTTGAAGAAATTTCCTCAAGGCGTTACATATTGCATAAACAACAATGGGAAGACCAGACAGGAAACTAGAAAACATGATGCCTCCAGTCATGGCTGTCACCAGAATAGACCCAAAAAATCAGCAGATGCAGGAAAAGCAATGCAGACGCAGCCCTGGCTGTACACTCTTGCAAGGATTCTGGCCATGGGAGGTTGCCCATTCCATCTACATGTGTTTTATGGACTTGGAGAAGGTTTATGACCATGTCCTACAGGCCATTTTGTAGGGGTGCTGTGAGAATGTGGGATCACAATATGATTGCATCTATTAAAAGTTGGACTCCACCAAGATTGTCCTTTATGCCCTTTTATTTGTGATTTTCATGTATAGAATCTCTAGGTGCAAACAAGGAGTGGAGAATGTCCAGGTTGGCCACCGTAGGGTTGCATTTCTACTTTTTCCTGAGATAGCTCTAAAGGTGTCATTGACCTGTGACCTCCAGCAAGAACTGGGATGGTTTGCCAAGTGTGAAACAGCTGGGATGAGATTTAGTACCTCTAATGCTGCCTGTATATTATGTGATGGAAGCAATCCAACCTTTCTACTCCAAGTCCTCAAAAGATGAGCAAAATATCCCTGCGAACAAAACTCTTTTAACCTGATTGTGTCTGCAGTCTCATTCTTTTGGTCACCACCCCAAAATCTCACAGTCTGTAGGCACTATAATTGAGAAGCTATGGTGTCCTACCTAAAAATGGTGGGTTGTAATCATTGGGTTGAGAGTAAGTTGCTGCCCCAAGTGAAGGATCTATGTCCCAACCCTTATGTACACACAAGACTGTTCTTTGCAGGGTCTTTTGGTGCATCCTTAGCAACTTGAAGAAAAACTGTTGATTCTTTGCATTGAAAGGAGCCAGTTAGGGCAGTTCGGACATTGATTAGCCTGCTTGTGAGGAAATCCATAGTTATACATGACTCAAAATACTTGCATGAAAAGATTAATCAACACATCTTGGGTAAAACAGTGCGCAATAAAACATTTGATGAGAAGAAAATATAAGAAAGTAAATTCAAAGTAAGCAGAAAAATTCATTTTAAAAAATGGAAAGAGAGCGGATTATTGGCCTGAGCACTGAGTCTATGTTTCACATCTTATTGAGACACTATTAAGATGGAAAAATCTATGTTGGTGGAGTTATTTTCTCTGCTGGTCTCTGAGGTTTCAGTGATCTTAAAGTCTGAACTTTGACCCTGCAGGACTTGTGCTTCTCCTTCTCATCCCCGTGATTTCATTCTGGATGCACATGCTGCTTGCGGCATATTACAGAGCAGACATGAGGGTTTATGAAATGACCCCCCATGAGCTTGTGCACGCAGACATGTATGCGTAGATATCATGCTGTAGAGGGAGGACTCTGAATCTGAGATGTCTGCTGCCCTGCTGATACACATCTCCCTTGCAGGCATCTTGCTTGGCTTGGTCCTCACCAAGCAGGTTGCAGCTTATCACAATGATATGCTTGTTGTGCTGTGAAGCAATCCGCTTTCTACAAATATCTGACACACACGATGGCAGACAATGTAAAATAGAGAGTACATCCTGTCTTCTCAGACAGTATTTATGTTAATTAAACTAATGAATAAATGAATATAGTTAAAATTAAACATTATTACACCTGCCCTGCAGAAATGTTTTGGAGCAAAACACTCTGTACTAGCTCCAGGGCTGCTGCTTTTTTATTTACTGCTCTCACACCAGAGTTCCTTCAAAGATGTTTAATTATCACAGTTTCATCATAAACACAATCTGTGAATTTGTTTCTATGTACCCATCCTCTCCCTGCTTCTCTATGTGTGTGTGTGTGAGTGAGAATTTGAACTGCTGCTGTTGTCCCCGGGGTGGACACAACAGATGGATGAACAGACACAGAGACACACACAGATACACAATAAATGACTACCCCTGTGGCACTGCTGAGTGCCTAAATGTTGCTTCGCCTCCTGATGCCACTCTGCAAGGTCAGTGGATAACACCTTATTATTCTCCCTCTATCTCCCCTAAGACGTGCTGGTAATATCCTCAAAGCCATATGTAAGTGTGAAACAGAGTTTCTGCAGAAAGTATAACTCACATCACTCTCCTTCTATCTAATCTGCATATGTGGCTGAACTGCACACTCATTCTGTCTTTGTGAAACACACACACATTTCTGTACTATGGTACCAGATGGCGTGCCTCGACACAGTCAGGTGGCAAACCGAATCATTCCTCCACGTGGTTACCATGGGGACCCACTACCACACACACAAATACACACATGCGCCAGATACCCTGCCACTGGCTTAGTAAGGTCTCTGCTAGCGGCATTTCCCCATGAATGCTAATTATGAGGACATGTGTCCCAGCAATAACAACTGAGAGGCAGCAGGTTACAGTGCACACTCACATACTTTACAATATGTTTCTCTTGCTGTGCATGTGAGGATTTCCACTGATATCAATCATTCATTCTCACCATCCCATCTTAATCCTCTACTACAAGCTAAATCCTTCACACTTTTAATTCTAAAGATTTTAGTCCTGGTTGATTTGGCAACTCTGGTGGTTGATGTGGTAACAGCAAGTAAGGTTTAACGCTACAGCACTTAACATGCTGGTGACCATTCTGAGGATTTGGAGGTGTGCAGCCTGTCATGCACAACTCTTCATCTAACAGCTCACTGTAGCTGCCCCTCCTTGTTCGTTACTCTGTTTAAAATATCAAAAATGATCCGCTGACTGTTGTCTTGTTTTGAATATGTTTTTAAAGGAAAATCGCAGTCACTCAATGCATTGTTACCCCAACTCGTCACATACTGATGATTTGTCACTGCCCCTCAGTGTCTGAAACAAAAGCACAAGCTACCCTTTAGTAGCTGTATCTGGTGCGACCAGAAAGAATTTTTAACACTGTGAAACACTAGCAGTTTAGTTACTTACAGAAACTACTTTTTTATGTTTAGGCACAAAAACTACTTGGTTAGATTTGGGGTAAGGCCATGTTTGAGATTACAGTAACTACACTACATTACATTTGTCACGTGGCATCACTAAAGTCACTTGTGCCTTACAGTTTGTAATTATGCGTTGTTTTCACATGAGACATGAAAATGGTCTCCTGGGTGAAAGTCCTGTGTTTGACCCCTCCATCCACCTCACCTCCTCCATATGTAAACTTTCTCCCTCTTAATACTACGTCAGCAGCCTGGGGTGTCCTCGACAGCTGCAGATAGGTTTACATTGAAGTCACTTGAAAATCCAAGTGCGTTGCTTTTAGCTACAAACAGTTACCATGCAAGTTACCACTGAAGTACCATGTACATCTGTATTAGTCACTGAGGGCTGGTCACTGATCGTTGGTGAGTGATGAGTTGGGAATGAGACCATGCTGGTCACATGCAATTGTTCCTTTAACAGCTCACTGTAGCTGCTCCTTCTGGTTCATTACTCATTTTAAAAATAAAAACCGTTCTACTGACAAAAAATGTTCAATGATGATGACGATGTTTTGAAGATCCTTTTTTGAAGAACAGTAGTGGTCATTGCAAATAATGTTGAGAAATATGTACATTGCAGCTGCTTGTTATCAATGAGGTGAAATTTTGCTGGATTAGATGTATAATTTTCCTGTATCCTTCATGTCTGTAAGCTTATGAATGGTGGACTCTAAGTAAAAATTACCTTATAGAGAGCTATTTAAATAGCATAAGATTATTTTCCTGAAAATATTAAAGCCGTTATTATCAATGTTTTTACCACAACATGACAATGCGAAAACAATTTGACACAGGTACCCTGGTAGCTCACTTGGTCTTTGGCTGTCTCTGTTCAATAAAGACAAATAAAGCCCCCAAAACATTTTTATAAAAGAACTAAGAAGAAATTTTCACCTGAATCTGCAGCTCTCCTTGGTTTTACCAAGCTTTATAGTGAGTTTCAGCTCATTGTTTTGCTCTCTGTGCTCCCTGTCTCAGAACTTTAAATTCGAATTCAAGCTGCTTTTTTCAGAGCAAAAGTTCTGAAAGGCCCCTCCACACTACCTGCTCAGCACCAAACAGTACATGGTTAGAGACTGAACATAGTGCAGAATTTAGCAACTAAAGAGCTGGATATTTCCCTCAGGAGCTGGTAAAGACCAAAAACAGATGTCTGCTGGACACAGTGATCTGTACCCAGCTCTAGTACAGTGTAACTCTGATCTTATTGTGGTGTTATGAAGCGATAGTGCTAGTATTGTAGAAAGTACAATACAGATGTTTACATGATGGATTATATCAGTCAATGCAGCAGTGTCTCTGCAAGCTGCTTTTTAATTGGCTTTTAGAACAATGGAAGTATGAGGTTTCCAGCAGTCACATCTGTAGTGAAACAGATGGAAGCTCAGATCGGTAGCAAATATCAATTTAGGTGTTTCATGGCCTTAAAGAAGTGGGACCTTTCATTAACTGATACAAGGAAGCAAGAAGATGAAAGGTAAGATAGAATGACACATTTTACTGGGGCAATTTTATGCTATTTTATTTTGCAATGATTTGCCTCTAGACTTGTGAAATTGCTGTAATGTTTTCGTAAACATTCATCCCAGTTAGCTGGGCAGTAATTACAGGCTTGTTGATGTCTGTGGTCATACCAGGGAAAACCCTCATTGCAGAAAGCCTGTGATAATTTAATGGCACTCAATTATAAAATAACAGAATTCCTCAATTAATTCCTCAGACACCCCAGTCAAAAAGGTC
Source organism: Lutjanus campechanus (assembly GCA_027495735.1). Lineage (NCBI taxonomy): Eukaryota > Metazoa > Chordata > Actinopteri > Lutjaniformes > Lutjanidae > Lutjanus > Lutjanus campechanus. Next base: position 5,308 of record JAJHUR010089870.1, on the reverse strand, counting down.
TGGACACGCCCCTGGTCTCATTGGCAATACAAAGCGATTAATACATGCAAATTGCTTCACATACCTTTAAAGACTATAGTCCAGCCCAGAAAGACACACACCATGATGTCAGGTAGTCAGTCATTTGCACTGTTTGCACCCACTGTTCGTCTTCACACCCACATGTAAGTGGTACAAAGGAGCAAATGTATAGTTAAAGTTATGGCTGGGTGTGTGTGTGTGTACATGTGTGTCTCTAATCAGTGTTACCGTCTCTTTTGTAATCTTTCAACTGATTTAAGAGATACTGATGAAGCACAGAGAGATTTGACAGGTGTGTATATGTGTGTCCTTGGTTTTTAAACCTGCAGATTCTTTAGTGAGAGTGAGACCACACTGTGCCTGCAAACTAGGACTTCACACACCCACATGTCCACACAAATCCTCAAACAGACGCAGGAGTTTTTGATACAAGGATTGTCGGTGACACTTTAATATGAATTTTACATGTGTTTTGAGGGTGTAGAAGGCTTGTTTACTTCTGTAATCTGGGTAAACAGTGGAGTTCAGCCTGTATTTTGTGTCGTAATGGATTTTAGAAACTGTCAGAAAGCTTATTTTCCATCCCCACCTGAGATGTAGGTGGTGAAATGTTTAAGAAGCCCCAGACTAAATGACACTGTTTGATGGCACTGCATGCTCACATCTCATTTCTCCAACTTCCCTTACAGACACAGGAAGAAAGTTTCTATTAAAATCAAACAGAAAGAGAGATGACGCAGAAAAGGTTACATTCAGGCTCAATCGTCTGTCTCAAAATTCCCGGTGCAGACACCCACCCTCCCTATCTGCCCCTGCCACACAGACTCACTGGGGCTTCGAGACATTCTTCAGTTCAATTAAGAGCAAATTGAAATAAAACAATCTGAGAAAATGAGATTTCCTCTTTGCGGCAGGCCCCACAGCGGCTGCGCAGTGATGACTGAGCCTTGGGAGCGAGCTGCATGCTGGGGCCCTGCACTGTCTCCTCCGTCACCACCTGGGTCTCTGCCTAATTAATAATGTGTGTAATCAGGGAATGAACAGAGGGAGACAGGAAGGGAGGAAGAAAGACAGAGAATTAATAGCTTGTGTATTTAGGGATTGACAAAAATGTTCGAGGAAGGGCGGTTAAGGAAAGAGAGAATGGTCTCCCCTTTTGAGACATGTTTGACCTCGGTGACCATGGCCACACAAGTGTGTCTTTTTCTTTTATTCTTTCCTTTTTTTTTTTTTTTTTACCAGCAAATAATAATTTAATCTGAGTATATTTAAAATGAGTCAGATGAAATAATTAAAGTGAAAAATTGAAGTAAAACTGAAACTAAATGTAATCACAGCGGAGTTGCTTGATAGCCCATATAATGCATAAAAGAGAGGAGTGAAACCATTAACGTTCGGCTGCTCTGTATTCTTGAACAAAACTGTGTATTTTTTGCAGAAATGTTGACAAAATATTACATTGTTTGCTACCTAGCCAGAAAGTCAACAAAAGATAAAACATTTTGCTTGCAAGTTCAAAAGTTAACAAAGCATTAAATTGCTTTCTAGCCAGCTAAAAAGCCAAGAAACATCAAATTGTTTGGTAGCTGGCTGAAAAGTCAACAAACATTGTTTGCTAGCCAGATAAAAAGTTGACAAAACATCACACTTTTCGCTAGCTAGCTAAAATGTTAGTCAGTGTACTTAGCCTGCTCATGATGGCTTGGCAGAGAAGATCTAATTTTTCCTCCTTTGAGAAAAACTGCTGGTTTAATTAATGGAGCAATATGGCCAAATAATAGAAGATTAAAAAACAAGCTGCAACTGGTAGATTGTTTAAAGGATCATCTGGAGTGCAAGAAGGAAGAATCAAATCATAAAATTCAACTGGGTCGAGTCAGTCCCTTGAATTTTTTTTTTTTCAAAGAATGTGATTATTTTGCTTAATTCATGTCAAAAGGGCAGCCATTTGTTTCTAAAATTAAAGAGTAAAACCCAAGTTGAGATTTAAAGAGGCAAACCAGCCTTCTTTTTAACATCACACGTGGGCTGAGAAAGAACCAGAGTCAATGACTGAATAACAACCTTTATTTTATTTTATTTTTCACCTTTATTCGGGAGACATTTTGTACTCAAGCACACACTCATGCAACACAAATTATCATAGAAACAAATTCACACAATGAATGAGGATAGCACGCAGAAAAAATATGTCCTTGGAATGGCAGGTCGTTCATTTCTTTTATTAAGACACACCAGGGCAGACAGGAATCAAAGGAAATTTTATATTTTAGAGCTCAGATCCATAGAAATCGATTTGAGACAGCGCACTTGGGTTTTGGAGGCACAAGCATGAACCTAAAGAGGCAGAAAAATCACTTTTGGTTCAAAACAGAGAGATAGATGAGAACAGATTGCTGTTGGGAGGCAGGGAGGGGAGGGAGGGCATTTTGCTCCTTGCAGTTGTTGTGTCTTGCCAGTACATGTTTGTTGGATGGCTGACAGCACAGCTTAACAACTCTATATTCCTGCGGGATGGTAAATTCTCAGAGAGATTGACTGTTTCGACCAGAGAAGATGGATTTGGGAGAACTGCATTTGGCTGCAATTTACTGGTGAGTCTCCTGGAGGAGTCATGGCCCTAAATCAGCCAAAATTCATAAATACTGTAAAACTTATCTTCTTTCCATGTGACAGTAAAATATGTCTTGACTTATGACAGGAGGGATTTTGTAACTTTGTAGACTTCAAAGTGTCTGTACTTCAGATCCTGATGGCAAAATCAACCACTGAGACAAGCAATTTTATGATACTGATTACAATATTGTTGTGGGGATATTTTTTGCAGTCCATCCCACTTCATTAGACATTAAATAGAGGGTGGAAATTAACACTGGCCAGCAGGGGACTGCTGATTAATTTTTGAAGTTTTTATCTCTCATAGACACATTGACAGAATTGGATATCTGGCAAATCCTGGGACAGCCCAGAAATTGCTCAGTTTTTTTAATAAGGACAGCAAAGAATGCCTCAGACTACACCTCAACACTTTCAGATTTCACACTAAAATTCTGGTGAACACTCTGCCTTTGTTATTTCTTTTTAAAAGGCACCAACATGCTGAATCTGCCCATCAGTATTTATGAAGTGCCAATTCATTTAACATTTATTATCACTATTTAAAGAGAATGCTCACCCAAAACTAAAATCTACTCACCCTGCCAATCGAAGGTCAGGTTTATTTCTTTTGTCCACAAAACGCTGCTGGATTTTAACAGGCTGGCAATCATATTCAAGTTTCTCTCTGGTCCTGGTCAACTAAACAGAAAGAGACAGTAAAATAGACTGTTAAAACCTTGTTCCTCCCACCTGTGTTACATCAAAGCAGGGATGTCAAACATGACCAAAGAGTCCAATCTGGCCCACTGGATGACTTTACAAAGTATTCACAATTGCAGAGATGTCATTTATTGAGACATTGTTGAAACAGTTGAAATTTCAGTAATTTTTCTTCAGACATCTCAAGCTGTTCATAATCTGTTTTGTGGATGAATAGTTTATTAATTGTGATCCTTTTCAGAATGTACTTGTACCTCTTTATAACAAAAAAAGAGAAACATTTGGAGATTTTGTTATTTATTAAAGTAGTGTCACGCAGCACTACTTTGAGTGAGTTTATTACTTTTATACAAACCTCATTTATTAGTTAACAGTAATACAGATTATGATTTCTTTTTTTATTTTCTCAATTTTTTGGCTCCACCAGCACAAATAGCCCCCCTCTGGACTGTACTGTTGCCAAGCAAGACAAACATTTCCCTGCACACTAACGTTAGTGTAGGTCTGCACGTTACCACAGTAGAGCTCTCCAGTTTTTTTGTCTTAATGGATCAATAAAACTGCCTCAAGGCAATATTCAGCTCGGACTTTGTAAGAGACTGAATGTCCATGCGTAATTTTTTATTTAATGATAAGAGTTTTCAGAATGAAAGCACAGTTTATTATAAGTTAAGCTTTCAAATAGTGCATTTACACTTAGGTACATTGCTTGCCTAGTTTTACCCAGGAGAAGAGTTTGTCAATCTGATCGTCTTTTTTGCAAGACCTCTTGATTTAGTGTGTACTCAGAAGACGCTGACTGATAAGAAATTTGTTTAAAATCTGCGATTGCAGATTCACATGTGAACAACTGTAACTGAGAGCAGAGTGGCGCAGCGGAAGCGTGCTGGGCCCATAACCCAGAGGTCGATGGATCGAAACCATCCTCTGCTAACGCAATAGCACCTTGAATGCGTCAGTCGATTACAAACCAATAGGTACGACTTCCACAGAAGTCTTCTCCTGTAGGAACTGTAAAGACAGGTCTAAGAATTGTGCTGTTTTTGAAGCTGCACTTCGGTTCCAGTGAAACTCCTTTCATTAATCTGTAAATTTCTTTCGACAGTAAAGATCTCACAGAACCAGGACTGCAGCAATCAAAGGCCCACCCCTTTCTAGTAACGTGGCCAAGGGTCCTAACATGCTGGATTCAAGCTCCAGTCTCTGTGGAGGCCCACTCTTGCCACTCACATTTTTGTCTTGACCATTCAGGCAAACCTGTCATTGCAAGAGCAAAAGGCATAGGTGATTGGACTGTGACTTTCAGGGCTTTCATTGCATAGAGTTGCAGGGACAAGTGTGAAACTGCTGCTAGTTTCGCTTAGCAGTCAATAGTGCCGGATGGCAGTGTAATGTTCCATGTTGATATGGACAATAAGTGTTTAGAATCTGATTGTTTTTTGTTTTTGTTTCGTTTTTCTCTTAGTTTAATCACTGAGCGAGGAGAAAAGTGTGGTAGTGTGGCCGAGTGGTCTAAGGCGCTGGATTTAGGCTCCAGTCTCTATGGAGGCGTGGGTTCAAATCCCACCACTGCCATATTCAGTTATCAGTCCATGATAGGAGATTCTGGTGAGCAACTAAGAACTCCAAAAAGGCATCTCATTCTGTCTAAATGATGTAATCAAAGCAATGTGTCCACAGGCATTGCTTGCCTGTACATTTACCCAGGAAGAGTTTTTGAATTGTGTCCTCATTTTTGCAAGTCAACTTGCAACTGTAACTAGCATACATACACCAAAGGCTCTGACAGATAAATTCATTTGGAATCACTGATCACAGATTTGCGCCCATAACAGTAGTAACTGAGAACAGAGTGGTGCTTGTCCAAATTTTTGAACATTATTTTGTTAATATTAATATTATTTTACAGATGTGTCACTTGTAAAAAAAAACAGTAGATTTGGTACTGTGGACAAGTGGTTTAAGGGTC
>JAJHUR010089869.1:0-42184 GCA_027495735.1 Lutjanus campechanus | reverse complement strand
ATAAGAACCGTTGTGTTTTTTGTAACCTTAGAATGAGCTGTTTATAGCGACAGAGGGTGCAGGTCCTCTTTCACTGACGCCAACATGTTGTTTGTTTCTACAGTATCCTAGAACTGACAGACCAAACACTGCCTCTGGACATGGACTTTTGTGTTTTGTGCAAGTTTCAAGGCCGCTGTGGTTCTCCTACACACTTGGAAGGGGAGAGTGAGAGAAAGTGTTTGCAGTCTGCAACCTTACAGCTAAATGCCACCAAATCCTACACGCTGATCCTTCATTGCAAAATGCAAAGGGCACCTTTGGAATTTAACATTTAAACAATTAACAGTAAAGCAGTATTTTATAAGCTAGAAACTTGGGGTGCATGATCATGGCCAAAATGCTAATCAGGATTAATTTAATCAATATCGAGATCACGATTATTTATCCTAATTCTTCATTCATTTTAGGGTGAAAATATTTTCTATTTAAATTAACAGATCACTGCTTTAACTGCCATATTGGACTGCATTCCTGCATTCTTGCTTCTGAGCACTGCTTTCATGTTGTGCTACACAGGGTTGGGCAACTGGACAAATATATTGTCTATCGCCAATTAGCTGAGTCACTATTTGTTTTTTGGGGGGGCTTTTTTTTGATTTGTGTCATTTTATTTTGCTAATTTAATGGTGTGCATGAGTCACAGACATTGTTCTGCGATGCACTCTCATCCAGGGGTAAAGTACACACCCACTGAGCCAGAGGATGAGTAACAGGAAAACAGCCGGTAGAGCCAGACTTTCACATCTAAGGCAGAGAATTATGGATTTATTTTGACCAACCAGAGCTGGTGATTGTTATAACAGTGGAAAGACTAACCAAAATGGTTCTGGTGAGTTATATCCTGTTTGTCTGTTGAATTTGAATGAAGTCCATTTTATAATTAAATACTAACCCATTAAAGCGTGTCTTAGTTTGGCAGAAGAGAGAAACTTGAATTCAGAAGGCTCACGATTAACGACGGATAACGATGCGATGCTCTACTCTGAACTGTACTGTGTTCATATAATTACAAGAAACCAAAATCGTAATTGAGATTAATATTTAATATTAATTGCGCAGCCCTACAAGAAAGAAGACTGCGAGATTAAAGTGACTGAGTGAAATCAAACTCACTAAACTTTCACTTTAATGCCTGCTGTGACTTCACGCTGCCATCACCTTCAGCTGTGATTGCCTGACGTCTGCCCTGAATACAGAAATCTCAGCACCTCAAGTTGACTCACTGACGGCTGTGTTCTAAAAAAAAAAATATGAAGAAGTCAACAGCATTGAGTACATAAAGTACAGTATCTGCCCATCAAAGAAGTCTGAAATAGCTTGTACTTATCTTAGCTGTCCATGTGCGACATCATTCCTGTCTCTGCTTCATAAAACCAGTCTAATAAGCAAGATATGTAGTGCATGCATTTAGGATAACGTTCAAAGGTGTGAAATTGGATTTGAGTCTGACGGAGCAAAGAGATAGTAAGAGTGAAAAGCCGGGGCCGGCCTACACATACATTATGTTACATCTGTATAATACACCGTGTATAGAAAGCCATACACTGAGCTGGCCAAATACTGATTTAAAACACTGGATTACTGCAGATATCACTTGAGATAAAGGGTAATCCCACAATCTTGAATCCAACTGAAAAAAAACCTTTCTATAAGTGAAAGTATGTTCCTTCAAGGATTTGATTTAATATTAAACAATGAATAGATTTTTTTCTCCCAAGCATGCAGACATCCATTCTGTCGCACTGACAAATGCTAGTTTAAACTGTCATCAGCAGTTTGAGCTGTCATCATTATCTCCCCATTAAATTGGTTGATATTCATTAAAACAACAACACAGACACATTAAGACAGATTGTTCAGCGAGACAAAAACGCCCCCTGTTTTTGTGTTGTTTCTCGTATCCTACAGAATTCTCAGCCAACATTTTGTATCCTTTTCATTAAGCTTTTCATCCATTACAAGCCAGCACCATACCATGACAAAGCCAGCTAAGCTGTCATTCTAAAGGGACAATTATTTATATGCCTTTATCATTTAATTGAAGGAATTATCCAGATTTGATTATTAATATCTTCCGATATGAAACTGCTCCTCTCTTTCACTCTCTCACTGTCGCACCCACTCTCTTCCATTCAACAGTAATGACCGTGAGGAAAATTGGCAGACATTAATGTGTATTCAGCCCATATCGAATCAGTTTCTCACCACCCTAAGGGCTTAATAGGAAACAATAACTGAATTATGACATGAATGCTGGCCAATTGCTCACAATTCTGGCTGGAAACAAACACAATGACATACCGTTGATATAGTGACTCGCTCCATTTCTTTTTATGTTTTGTGCATTTTAATGAAATAGGAAAAAAATCAATGATGCAGAAACAAATGATGACTGACACTGACTGACTGTCCCAAAATGAAACAACCATTTCTTCTTTTCAGTTTACCTCTGAATTGCTGTCTTTCTTTAACCTTGGTCTAAGTGTGGTAGAATTATGAGACAGATAAAAATAGTTTCTGGACGTATTGGTTAACATCTCTCTTTCTCTCCGAGTGTCCATCCCCCTGTCTCTCTCAAACCAATAATGATCCATCTCACCGCACAGTTTGTGCCGTGATACATTAAATCCATTACTTACAAGCACACCTGCGATGAAGGACAACTGTGTTGTGCAGGGTAATGTGATGCTCTGCCAAGCACACACAGGCAGGGCAGCCACAGGACTTGGCCTATATATCATACTGCAGGATTTAGCTAGATTTAGCACTTACAGACAGAGCTACTTGCTTTTTCGAAATCCTGGAATCTTTTCAAAATGCAGAAGGATTTCAAGGCAAGATATCAAGGTTTGATGCTAGTGTGTTTCTCAAGTGTAAACCAAGTGACTTCACTCATTGGTTTGTGGACTAAAGTTTTGAAGCGTTATGAGGGCTGCCATCTTGGTTTGTTGCAACCGTAGCATGTGCAGTACTGGCGAGGGCGTGGCGCTGGAGGCTGACGCACTGCGAGGTGGGCACTGCCTGGTTTTGGTTCATCCAGTCAGCTTGTATTACAACTAAAAGGTACACATACTAATCCATATTTGATTGCCTTGATTGATAGTTTGATTTCAGGAGACTCCTTTGGAGGCAACAGGCAGTGTAGTAACAGGATCTTGATCCATATGTGATCAGCGCTGCCTAATTTGGCAGTTTGATCTGAGTTTTGGGAGGCTCCATTGTAAAATGCACACAAAATGGCTGCAATCTTTCTCGTACTACAGATAACCAGTACACTCAAACATGTTCCTAAAAACATTTTAAAGTAAAAAAGGGACATTTTTCTCCCACATGCACTTGTGCCTCACATTTGCATTGGAGATTACCCTTGTGCCCAGTTTCAGGGCGTTTGAGGCTTAAGAGTTCAGAAAGTCTGTATAAAGATGGAGCATAAATTGTACTGAGGTTGAGAACAACGCTCCTGGTCTAATGTGCAGTATTATCTCATAGGCAGCAAAAACCCTCTGACACTAACCTTTATTAAGAGCATACTCGACAAAAGAAAGCAAGTTCAGCATTTCTTTTCTCAAGCAAACCCACTATCATTTTGCTGAACTCGTCCTTTCAACAGCGATTTACTTCCTGTCAGCTGTTCAACATTTATTCACTGCTCAAGGTCATTATTTGTGTTGGAGAACCTCTGAGATAAAAACAAATCACACTTCATGGAAGTATGTAAAAGGAGACACAGAGGTTTTCCGTACCCTTACAAAATGTTTGATTTAATATCCCATTTGAAGAGAATTTAATTGCGTAAGGGATTTCTGGAGAAAAAGGAGGAGATGGTCCAACTTACTGTGTTGGCAGTGAACTCCACTGAAGCCTGGTGGACACTTGCAGACATAACCAATAAAGGTGTCCCCCCTGTAGGTCTCACTGATCTCACATGTTCCTCTGTTGTGGCAGGGGTTTGGATGGCAAGGACCTGCGTGGAAAAGGAGGAAAACGCCGTTAAGAAATTCAGTTTGTGCCATTAAAACAGTGTGCTCAGACGGTGAGACACTGATAATGAGCTTCATGTTTTACTTTCTCATTTACTGTGCATACAAGAACACAGTGTTCTAGGTAATTGACTCATTCTGCTGTACTGTACCACATCATTTTTCAGTGTGTGCATGAATAAAATGAATATTCACATGCCAACAGTGACACACAGTGAGATTCTTACATTACTTTACCCAGTCAGTGATAGAAGAGCAACTAAATAAATCAAATGTGTAGACCATCCAGAGGTGGCAAAAGTGCACCTATTCTTTACTTAAGTAGAAGTAAAGACACTTGTGCTACTGATTCAACTTCTTTACTCAAGTAAAAGTAAAAAGTACAGGCTCTGGAAAGTACTCCAGGTATGAATGTAAAAAGTGGCCCTCTGAAGGACATTTCGATGAGCTAACTGAACCTCACCTTTTCTCCTCCATCAGAACTCCTATCCTTCTCTGTCTGTTTTGTCTTGTCGTATCTTCTTTATCTCATTACTTCATTTTTGTCCGGTAACATCTTTGTCGGCTTTTTTAAGTTGATTTTGTCATTCCTTATCCTTTACAGTGTTTTCATCTTGTTACATCTTTACAACACTTTCACCTTATGTCTTTTACATTGTTTTTGTCGTGATACGTCATTTTTGTCTTGTTATGCCTTGCTATGTCTTTTTTGTAATGTTTTAAATGTTGTTTTTGTCTTGTTATGTCTTCTACATCATTCTCGTTCTGCTACATCTTGTACAGCATTTTCATCTTGTTTCGTCTGTTGTGCATGACATGCTCTGAAGAATACAACAAAGAACTGTATTTTCTTTTTTAAAGTTTTTTTTTTTTTGGCTTTTGCCTTTATTTTCATAGTGGCATCTGAAGATATGACAGGAAAAGGGGTAGAGAGAGAGAGAGGGGATGACACGCAGCAAATGGGCCACAGGCAGGAGTCAAAGTGGCGGCCGCTGCAGAGGAATAACAGCCTCAGTATATGGGGCACACGCCCTACCAACTGAGCTATAGGGGTGCCCAAGAACTGTATTTTCTATATTTTAATGCTCTATCCATTTAGATTGGAGTCAGTCTTGATGTTGGGAAGGTGCCCCACAATTATGCAAAATAAAGATAATTAATAATTCCCCTTAAATGCATAAAAACTAAAGTAACAAACCTCTTTTGAAAAAGTACAGAGCAGAAAGTACAGATATTTGTGTTCAAATTGATGGAGCAAAAGTAAAAATAAATACTAACTACAGTAACAAAGTATTTGTGCTTTGTTACTTTCCACCTCTGATATTGCCTGTGCTTTTGAGCATATTTCCAGTGACAAAGTTTAAATTAATAAATTAAATGGAGTTGGATCATGTGACACTGTGTATAAGTAAAACTGTCTGACAGGCAGAAGTGAGCCTGACAGGAGAGCAGGGAGAGGACGGCTCTCAGTGATTGCTGCTGCTGGTCTCTGTGGTCTGGAGGGCAGCCCAAGGCAGCTTCTAAAAAATCATTGAATATTCCCCCTCCAGGAAGGCAACGCTTCATCCTCACCACACTAAGACGAGAGCACAGACTAGCTGGGAGATAGAGCGCTATCACCTATATGCACAGGAAGGCATGCATGCCAGTACACACTCACAGAGATCTAATCTGGCACACTCACACATATACACAAGAGTGCAAGGGAGAGGGGATTGCTCAACCACATGTGGCTTGGCTGAACACTGAGTGGAAAAACTTGAATTTGAAACAAAAAATGATGATACCATGATGCAAAACAGACAACCAGTAGGTCATTTATTATGAGAAACATCAAAGTTCCTTTTTAAATAAATACAACTGAAGGATAAGTGGACATTATTATGCACATTTAAAACATTAAACAGGCCAAATAGCTCAGTTTTGGTTTTTGCATCGACAAATTTATATGGCCTGTGATCAATGATGTAGCCTACTGTATTAACATTCCACAGTGCGAAACAATGTTTGCTTGAATGACTGCATAGATGTTTCTTGCTCCGCTGGGTATGATGCACAGGCTATACTGGATAATTAATAACTGACCTTCAGCTATTGCTGCTGCTTATTCTTGATATAACAGAAGGTGCAGTATAGGGGCCAGAGCTAGAACAGGCTGCAGACACTGCAGAGAGCTATCACACATCATTTGTTTGCATCTAACTTTACTTTAACATAAATGAATACATATTTGGCTATAGTCTAATGCAGATCTCTGCGATCAAACCAGAAGAGAATATTCAGAAACAACCTATTTGTAATCACCAACATTTTGATTAGAAACTGTAATTTAATTACAGGTTTTTCAGTAACTTTAACAGATTACAATTCCATTCATTTTGTGAGTAGTTACTCCCCAACACTGCTAGTAGGTAAGCCTTGTTTTAGCCCAGCAGTTAATGACTTGTGGCCCCTACTGACCAGTTAAGAGGAGAGAGGAGTCAGCAGTCGTTGTAGGTTTTATATGGGTTTTGCAAAGTTTTTCAAAATTGTGATCACAAGAATTCAGTGAGTACACAGTCATAAATGTGCATAATTTCATTAAAGCTGATTGGGTCAGTAGTATGAGAGATAAGCTGCAGACAAGAGGTCAAATAGCCACACTCGTACACCCACATGACCAATCGCATGATCCCCTCAAGGCTCGAGCCTTGGAGATAAAAATAATGTTTTTTATAACTTTTTCTTGTTTTGTTCTCATTTTCTTCATTCAACAAATGGCTCCGCCAGACAAAACCATGTCAAACGAGGTGCAATTACTGCCACGGCTAGACTATTAAATAATTATCCATTCAATACATTTCTAATCAGTAAAATTCTTAATAGCGATTAATTAGAGAAAACATTTATTCTTATTCTCAAGGTGCCTCTGTGTGTACAAGACAAATTCTGAGATTGTGTATCAGCAGCTAACTGTATATGTGTAGCTGAACTCTACATAAAGCAAAAGGCTCTCTGGCCTTTCTAAGTGCTCTCTGTGCTCCACCAGGAGAGAGTTACTTCATTCAATATTGCAGGTTGTCTTTGCCAAAAGAACTGGACTGCATGGACTGTTTTCAATCATGTACGAATGCATCACTTTTTGCTTAGTTTATATCAATTAATATGCATTTGCTGATGGTTTTGTTGCTGTCTTTGTTGTACTCGGGTCCTCTAATCACTCTGAATGGTGGCCCAATTTATAAAAGTTTCCACATGTTGCCGTTCAGCGGTTCAGCATTCCTGCTGAAAATCAAAGCCTGTGCCGTGCGCTCTACCCTGTGCTAGGGTCAGTAAAGCAAAGGCTCTCATGCGCCAAACACTAATTTGCAGGAAAATTCATATTCATTGCCACAAAGCACATGCTTTCTTGCTGTGTGTGCAGCGCCCCATTCATCATTACCATTGTTGTCTCTCTAATATTTGGGTGTAGTGAACACTGGGAAGCTGTGCAGCCGCTAGTGAATACAAGCTTTAGGGATTTACCAAACAAAAGAAATTTTCAATCACTGAAAAAAAAAAAACACCCTCAAAGTTATGTTGGTAATGATTAATAACTCAGTTGGAGCACTTTTTCTTCTCTTAGTGTGTTTTTCACCCTTTTTCCCCAATTTATTCTCCTTTTAATTTATCTCTTTAGGACCACTGGTGATAACCACAGCTTTGAATCAAAGTTATTACAACCAAATGTATATGACACAGCAATATATTACCTCACTGGCAGTGCCCACAACATGGTGCCACATTACTGCCATCTGACATCTTTCTGGGACTAGCGTGCAGCGCGGGGCCAAATGTAAATGACGGGGCCTTGACGCAGGGTTATTGGTTTCATAACTCAGGGACCTGCCAATAGCTGTCTCATCTTTTAAACATCGAGTTGTACAACTGCTCAGAGGCTGTCAAAACTTTGTGGATTGAGATTGGATGGGAAAACTTAAGAAGTCTCCCATCGGATATTAATGAGAGCTTGGCTAAACCTTGGCACGTGTTGAATTAAAAAGAGCGATGTGGAAAGAATGCCCGGTGGTTTGTGGCCAGTCCAAAGTTTGTAAAAACCTGTCGACAGAAGAACCAAAACAAATTTGCTCCCATGAGTCGTCTTTTGAGGCTTCCCGTCTCTTGATGCAATTTCTATTCTAGTCTTTTTACAGTCATATCTTACTGTTGACAGGTAAACTGTGCTTTGACAGGACTCTTATTTCATTTTAAGTGATAAGCAACAAGACGAAGTCTCAAGGGTGAGACTATCATGCCCTCTTAAGTCAAATTGACAAATGAACAGCCATGAGCAGAAAATTCGACAATGTCGAGTAAACAGTCGCGGCTTTGGATTGTATACTACATCATCTGCTCAACCATTTAAGGCAAGCCCCAACCTAGGAAACGCAGATGCTGAAAATGAACCCAGCAAAGGAAATAAATAAATAAACAAACAGCAATCTTATTATTGTTCTCAGGTTGAAATTAGTAGGCCTCTGGATATGAATTACAAAGGACTTAATCCTATCGAAGTCAAGCCATTTCAAAGGCAGGACCTGTATCAGTAATAATGAGAGTACTGGCTAATCAGTTGAACAGAGAAACGTATAATAGCTTTCACAGAGGCCCTGCTCTCTGAGGGAGAGGGGGGTGACAGGTTTCAGGGCTGTTTTGACGTGACGATCTATAGTCGCACCAAGGCGTACTGACAGCCTCCCTAATGGAGGGCGCATAAAGCAGAAAAAAAGCATGCAGGGAAGGAGGCGGAGGGAAAGAGAAAGATTCAAAGTGAGTGTGTGAGAGAGATACAGAGAGTGTGTTCTGTATGACAGCTACGTTTGAGTCAGAAATGTGTTATTTTTTAGATATAAAAGGCTGAAAAACATTACAAACCAATATTTCTAAAAGGCTGATTTACTGATACTGTCATTTATGGAGCTGGATGAGAATTCTAAACCGAGAATACTTCAAGGTGAGGGAAACGCTGCATACTTTCACACCCTATGTGTTGAAGAAAACGACCAAACCTGATGGACTGCAACAACGCAGTGAGTCAGGATCAGATGTCACACTTACATTGGCGCACGCACAAAAATAGCATCCACGGAACATATCAAAAATGACTGCGTTGAAAGAATGCAAACTAATGTTGCATTCACATTATGGCTGCAACTAATTTTTTTAACATTATCGATTAATCTGTCTGTCATCGCCTCGAATAACTGACTAGTTGTTTGGTTCATAAAATGTCACATATTTGTGGAAAATGTTGATCACACAAAGCCCACTCCCTGAGCCAAATGTAACACCCTCTAATGTTGTGTTTTGTCCATAACCTGAATGTATTCAGTCACCTGTCCAAAGAGGACTAAAGACACCAGAAAATTTCAGAATCTAACAGAGGATTTTGATGTTATCTTTAACTAGAATTACCACATCACAACCAATCAAATTACAGTTTACACCCATGTCTGTCCAGATAGAATTTAATAAAAGGTGTGTATGATTCCAGTGAATCATTTCCAGTGAGAAACATGCTGTCTTTGCTGAAAGACTGACAGAAAAAACTGAATATTATGACGGCACAGTGATGGTGACTTCTGATCTTTTGGATATTAAATATTAAATCTCATCACTTCATCATTTTACCCTATTGTGTGAAATTTTGTCGTAATTAGCGTATTAATTCTTAGTTACGGCCAAAAAATGTTTTATGAGGTCAAACTGACCCTGACCTTTGACCTCTGAATTCTAATGAGTTAATCTTTCAGTCCAAGGGGACCAAAATTTTTGTTTGCACCGTTAAGGACATATGCACAAACAACCTGAAAACATAATGCCTCCTGCCATGGCTGTTGCCAGCACAGAGGCATGAAAATGATTCAAAATGATTAGTTATCAAAATAGTCCGTGATTAATTTAATCCTTGAAAACTAATCTATCAATCGACCAATCATTCTAGTTGTAATTCACATAGATTAAGACAGACAAGGAGAGGACAGTAAAATTAGATGAGGCCGACACAGAATACGGGTAACAGTAACTGCAGATAGCAATGCTGTCCAAAGATAAAATGTTTTAATTTTCTGCTGGCCTTTGCAACAGAATTTTCAACCAGATTTAAGGTCGTTCACACAAGGAGCTACTACTAAACTACTAGTACTTACTAGAACAATCACATAAAATAACAGACTGAAATAACTAAATAATGTTATGTCATATATTATATTTCATTCTCTGCAAAGAATATGACATCAACATATCGTTTTGCAGACCTGATCGGACTCTTTGTTTTTCCAGTGCTGTCCACAGAGTGTATTAAATAATATCATAAATGTGCAGCAACTAATGGCTTGAACTCATAACTACTAGTCGACTCTAAAAATCTTTCGTCAGGAACAGCCCTAAAATATACAGCATATAAATCTGTTACACCATATTTTCCATACATGCATGTCCATTTTGGAAAATAATGTCCATTATGCTTTAAACTGCAGCAACTGACCATTTTCAGTGAAGAATGAAGGCATAAAGGAATGACAGACGGCGGTAGAAGGAAGCAGCAGGGATGAGAGGACACAAAACTGGAGATCAAGACACATATAAGGAAAAGAAACACCAACATTTCCAGAAAAGGGGAGGAGGTGGACACTCTGTGCCATCTGAGGAGATCTCATCAGCCTGTCAGCGGATGCTCTCTTCGTAAGTTGTGTGATGCGTGTCTGTGTGATCCATGTCTGCAGGAAACATTGGCAGCTTTCTTGTGTGAATGTCAGCTGCTGCTCTGCTGTACAAGCCAAACGCTCGCTCCGTGATTGATGTGAGCCTGTGTTGTGTCCGGCACGAGCGCTGTGATTTCTTTTCTGGCTGCAAAGAGAGTCCAATCAATCAGCTGTGAAAACCTGACCAATGGTTAAACACGGGAAAGCATCCTTTGTTTCCTTGCAGATCAATCACAAAGGCCTGACATTTTCAGGGTTAAGTCTACACATGTGCTCTTTCATCTTAGCTGACAGCATTCACAAACATTAGCCTGTTCCAAAAGTACAAGCGAATACTAATTTTTTTATACTGCACCTTATAACTCAGCCCGTTATAAATGATAAAGTTAGCAATCCCAAATTTTACAATGCGCCATTGAAGCAGAGAGGCTTTAGGTATTAACACTCACTTGATTTCATAAGAGGGATATAATTAAGTGCTGAGCCTCTTGTTCACTGTTTTTCCATTACAAAGACTTAGAGACAACATTCCTCTATAAAAGATGTCAACAATGTGAAGTATCACAGCTATTTCAGAAACGATTAAATGAATGGAAAGAGAAAAGTCTTGTTCACAGCATAGGTTGAGGTCACAACGAGATCTGGCGAGGAACTACTGACTCTTCGTTGATAAAGATTTTTGTTGATCGCAGTGAAGTGGAAAAGGTCATTGGGCCAACTAACCAGTTACAGGAGCAAGGAAGTGGCTTTAACCTCTTCAACTCTGCAGGGACGTCCACTTCCCCGGCCACCATTAGTCTCTTTCAGAGGCCATGGCAGGCTTAGTTGTCATGCATGTCATAAATGTCATGCTAGCTTGTCAGGAAGTTGGCAAAATATGTTGCTGCAATATGTCAATTTTGGAACACACCATTAGTGCGTCTTTCAGCGCTGGTCAGCACATGATTCTGCTCATCTGCTGTTTCTTAATCACACATAGAGCTGATCTTTATAATAATGTTATGAATTAAAATCTTTTTATGTTATGGGATAAAAAGCAGACCCTCTCTCTCTACTGCCTGTCTGCTGCTTGTCTCTCTTTCTCTCTGATGACACACAACTGACAAATACGTGGAATAAGTACATAATTGTAAAAATTGCAGCCACAACACTGATGCTTTGTCTAATAAATATAATGGATGGGCAGATTGTCATATTTTATCCTGTGGGGGAAAAGACTGAGGTAATTGAAACTCATGGAAAACAGCCTGCAGGAAGGGTACAAAATGAAAACACTTGGGAAGCATTGGATGCATATTTCATCATTTATCACGATCATTTATCATTTAAAACACATATAATTTATCAACCATATGGTTAATAGTAGATTATCAGCAGTGGTGGAAATGAATACTATAGAACAAGTACTGATACATTGCTAAAATATTACTCTATTACAAGTAAAACTACTGGTGTTAAAAATATACAAAGTAAAAGTACAAAGTATTCGTCACAAAAACTACTCAGATTATTAGTTTCCTTATTAAGGACCCCCAAAAAGTACTTAATTACAGTAATTTGAGTATTTGTAATTAGTTAATTCCAACCTTGATTATCAGTGAATTTTCATGCCAGATTCACTCGCAGAGCGTGGAACAAATACAACCGACGCCAAAACTATAGCTGCACATCACGAGCCAGCCACGGAGCTCCACAGTGCAGTGTGCTCTGTGTGCTCAGCCCCATTGATCTTTACAGACAAGTCCGCTTTACGCTAATCACATGCAATTTTGGACAAAAACTGTGCACTTATTTGCTGTTTTTTGTCAATTCTATTTTGATATTTCTGCGTACTGCATACCCTAAACAGTACTGGTGTATCACGAATTGGGTTTGACTGGAAAGCTGAGACTACAGTGTTTATTACAGATTGATGACACAGAGTGCTGGGTGGCATCTAAAATTAATCTTCAGGTTCCCAGCTTTCAGATGATGCATATCACTTCTATGTGGCATATGCTTCCTATCACCCCTTAAATACAGCTGTCCCACTCTAAACATGACAAAAATAAGTGTACGGCAGGGAGGGGTTGAGTGAAAAAGGTTAATTTAATACTCCTACTTACAACAAACAAGCATTTGCAAATGACTTGCTCATCCATTGACAGCTGCACTGAGCAACACTCCCTCAGTTACACCCACCAGCTTTATTGAAAACCTTTATTTCGAGGAGATTCAGTAGATAATTAAATGACACAATTGAAATGACTGTCATTGGAAAAACTCCCCTGAAAATGAAACTGTCAACCAAATTTCACTTCCATTTTCTCCATCTTACACAGCACTGACTTAACAGTGACAACCACCTTGTTAACCTTTTATAAAATCTTTTTTTAAAAAGACACATTTTACCTGCCTGAAGAGGGTGAAATTTACATTGAAGCTTCTCGGCTCCAAATGTGCACCGAGCCACATCACAGAGAAATCTGACATGGCCTAATTGTGTCAAATCTATTTTAACCCAGCCTATTTTTCTATGATGGCTTCACTGGTTCACGGGCTCATGGTCACTGCACCCATCCTTCACCTCGACTGATGAAAGTTGGCACTGTACCACCAATATGACATCAGTGCTCTCAGCATGAGCTGCCGTACGTTCATGCTTTTAGTGAATCCTTGGCCTCCTATTCTCCTGTGCCCTTGCCACGCTGCCATTTCAGCCCATCAGCATTTGACAATGTCGGACAAATGCACTTAGAATTGAAAGTAGGAGGAATCACGCAGAAACAAAATGGTTTGGAATATGTCAAATGAATATCCAAATGGAGAGGTCACACTGAAGATCAGCATCATTCTTAGTGGATCCAGAGAGCGGCAGAAATGGAGGTCGTCTTGTCAGAGACTAAATGCCATGAAAATGTCAGAGCGTTGTCCCTGTCTTTGAAAGGTCTTCTGTAACAAAGGTACTTTCCAGATTTGGATGTTTGTCAGCAGTGCCAAATTGTATATATGGTCAAAGACATTAGCTGTAACCTAATGAGATTTAAGATAATCAGACAGAGGCTGGCACCATCTTTTTCAATGGGAGACTGCTGCTCTGTGTTCTGCTAAGAGACTCTTAGTTATCCACTTAACCTTAAGGCTCAATTATGCTTCTCGAGGTCTCAGTGGCGTCCGTGGTATTTTCAGCGCACATGCTACAACCGCGGGGCTTGTGCATTTATAGTATTTACCGGAGCACCCGCAGCGATATGGTGAATTTAATTTCGGGTTACATCATCCACGACCTTTTGCAGAGAAACGACACAGCACCTACTGTACGTAATCCGTGGTGCCCCTGCAAAAGGATTTGCTAAATTTCAATTTGTGGAACGAACGTGGAATCCAGCTCATGAAACCTCCCCAAAGGACTGCACCCTGCATACCCGAGAGGCTACTGTAAGCACACAGTAAACTTTGTTGTGTCAAAAGCAGCGACACTGTGACTGACCCTGAAGGACTGATGTTAGACCAAACATTCAATTAAACGTGAAATAACACATATCATACACAGAAAGAAAACCAAATTCAGTTCCCCTGAATTTTATGCTACTTCTAGCAGACAGTTTTTCCTAAACTACTGGATATTAAATCTAACAACAAGTTAAGCACATATTGAATTTAATAAACCATACAACATGCAGTGTTTCCACTAGAAGTTTTTTTAAGGCCTAACAGCACGCACTGAAGAAACCCTAAACAGAAAAAGCGTGTGGTTTAGCATATTGCCGTGGTTGGCTTCAGTCAGACAGCGCAGCAGGCGGTCTGCAATATATATTTGTGTTAAAATTTTTGTTCACATTCATGAACACGGCAATCGCATCTTGCATGTTTCCCAGGCAATGATACAGAGGACTCATGCTTGTAATGGATTATTTGGTGTTATTTTATGAAGGTGTAAAGGAATGACAGGCCTGGACAATTATAGGGGAAACTCATTATTTGATGTATGCATTGTCTATGGTATGTTGGACAAAACAAAAACAACATTAGAGCTGCAACAAAATTATTTCCGTTTTTGATTAATCTGCTGATTATTTTCAAAATTAGTCATTTGGTCTATAAAATGTCAAAAAAAAAAAGAAAAGAAAAGAAACTTTAAAGATCTAAGAAGCTAAACAACACATCAAAACAAATCAAGCTGATACTGAGTAAGATGGACAATGGGCTTCAAAAGACACTCTTTTGTCTCTTAGATGAATAAACAAGTAAATGACAGGAAACAATTACAGCACTCTCTGCTTCTCTATAATTATAGTCTATATTGAGATACTCAACATAGAGAAATCAATTTTGCACTTAAGACACTGGATTATGCACGTGATGAGCTCATACACTGGTGCTGGAAACCACTGAAGAGTTTTGAGCGAGTGACAATCTGAGAAGATGGATGTTGAAGAGGAACATGTTTCTTAATGGGGGTATTTGAGTTTTGAGTACTCTTGATACATAATGAGGCACCAGTGCCCATTAAAATCATTTCCTGCTCATCAAAAAAAGAAAATGAAATGTACTTATACTGAGCAGATATTTTTGTGTGCATGTGACCAGGACACATTAACATTCAAGATCACTTTTAAATTTAAGAATTAATTAATACAATCCATGCGGTAATGATGAACAAATTCATTTATATGCCGCATTAAAATTACAGTCTCCTACAATACTATTACACAGAAAAAGGTGAGGCACTAAGACCCACTGTGTGCTTACTACATTCATTATTGTTATTCCGTCTAACATTCAGTGCAGTCATTGCTTTTTCTCCGTGGTGTTTTTTGCAGCATAAAGGTGAAAGTACAGTACAGTGTCCTTTCTGTTTTTACTGTACTCAGGAATTTTCCATTTCTTACAATACGAACAGACTTTCCTACAGCAGATGTAAAGAACTACTCCCACTTTAGGTAGAGAAAATCCAGACAATTTGCTCATTTCATTATTATATCAGGACAGAGAACAAAATGAAATCCAATGTTCCGCCATGTTTAGCACGCAAAGCAGATTTTCTCTCTCGATGTCAAGCTTCCAGTTTTAATAGCAGCTTCAGATGACGTGTAGAATCAGGTGTGATGGAGCAGGGAAACATCTAAAACATGTATGACGCTGGGCCACAAGGACCAGGGTTGGGACCACTGATGTAGATTGTGCACCGTAAAAATTGTATTTCAGTAGTAGTTAAAGTAATGAATGTTTTGAAGTCTATTTTTGTGGATAATCACTTGAAATTACATCCTGTTCCCTTAACCTGCTGTTCTTATTTCAGCCAAAGTCAATCAGTTAGGTTTCTTTTTGATTTTTCAACCTGCATTTTCTCTTGGTGACTTGGAAAGGAAGTCAAGTCTAATGCAAGACAATGCAATAATGCAAACTAATTTGAAACCCAGTCAGATTATTAAATACATCTGACTCAAAGCAATTGTGTTCATATAACTTGTTAACTTCTTAAAAAAAACTTAATTCACTTATATGTTACCAACTGAGGTATTTTTTTCGGCGTGGGCCAACAATCCAGTCAAATCAACATGGACACAGACACAGAGATGCACACAGGACCTACAGTACATAAATACAGGCCAAACATCCTTTATGTGGGCAGACAAAGGGTGTGAATATGTAGATTAAAGAAGGCTGTGAAATGGCAGCTGATATGGTAAATTCTTCAAACATGTCATGAGTGATTTGGCCTCCCACATCACCCTGTCCTATTTTCTCTCTAAGTCCAGTTCCAGGTCAGTGGACACAAGTCACACCTAATTATTTCTTATGCTGTTTGTCCCATTCTTTCTGTTTTCTGAAATGTGTACAGTGCGTAGAGAAGAAAAGGCTTTGGCAACAGGATTTATTGCAGTCACTCTTGCAAGCAGCAAACAGGAATAGATTTAGACCACAGTATGTTATTAGACATTATAAACAACTGTAAATCATTTACAGCATGGTCACAGTTGGCATTATCCTAAAATATGATAAAAGCAGGGCTGACATACTGTATTGTCTTTGTGCCACAGTCATTAAACTCCATTTCCATATTCCATTTTGGAAATTTTAAGCTCTGTAGTCTGTCTATTGTCTGACATTTATGCCACCAGATAATTAATTTCAATTGCGTGCTCTTATTTTGGCAAAAAAGTTGACATTTGAATGTTGATATTTAAATTGGGATTTTAATTCATTCAGTTTATTGTGTGAAATATTCACATTAAGTTGAACTGAATAGGTTTACTTTGGTTATATTGTAAAAATCCAAATATATACTCAGATTATGTGTTTGTGTGTGTGGATAGATGTGTGTCTGTAAGTGTTTTCTATGGTTTCTGAGACGACACAAAGCTTAGTGTTGCGACAACAAGCTGCTTTGATTTCTGGGGGTATTAAGTCTTATCTAAATAAATCACTCTTGTTTTAACCCATTTGATCTCAAATAAACAAGTAGCGATTAATATTAATGAAAGAAACATAGACAAAGACAATTAAATGCTGAGGATGCACTTAGAAGTAGGAAGTTTGTATTCAGTTGCGGTGCCTCCACGATGTGAAGTGACATTTTAATTATATCACTGATGAAGATAAATCAGGTTCTTGTTTACTGTTATCCTCTGTGGTCTTGCTTTTGTAATGAAACTCTCGTTACATTAGTTCTTTCAATAATGAGAAGCAGTACTTATGAATACCAAATATGCTTTTGAAGGAGGATGATTTTAAAAAGGAATTTTCTGTATGGTAATTCACAGATTGTTACTTTACCACCTATTACATGCAAACACTAAGAGCAGCAGAAACACACTCAGTGTGCTCCTTAGGGACTGGATACACTGCACATCCAGACTAAGGCTAATGGCATGTATTTAATGACATAATGCATTTTACTTTACACCCTGAGAAATAAAAATGCTAACTAGAACCATAAAGTGTTCCTTGGTTTGTCCTCAGGAGAACTTTTGGTTCTTGGTTGAACCCTTAACTTGGAGCCCTTTCAGCGAGTTCTACCTAGAAGCCAATATAAGGTGTTAAACCTAGAACCATCTGTGAAAGGTTAAGGTCTTACAGAGAACCCTTCTTTGGTGTAATGGTTCCACCCAGATCCCTCTCTGGGTGTTCTATCCAGAATTGTTCCCCCTTCTAACAAGAAACCACGAAGGTGGTACTGAGAACCTTTTTAGAGTCCAAAGATTTATTTTCCCGGTACCCTTTTTAATATTCCATGGGCTTTATCTAGAACCCCCCCTGAAGCTTCTACAGAGAACCCTTATATATTACGGGGGTCTTATCAAGAACACACTCTGTGGTTTCTACAGAGAACTTTTTTATGTTCCATGGGTTTTATCTAGAACCCACCCATGGCTTTCAACAATCCTTGAAGAACTCTTCAAAAAGTGTTATTTGGATGAAAAGAGTTCTTAATGCAAGCCGTAGTTTTACAAAAAAACTCTAAACGACCCCTTTCTTCAAAAAATGGTTCCAGGTAGAACCTCAGCCCTTCACGTAGAACCTTTTTGGAACCCTTATTTAGTGTAGATGAAAGACAGTAAAGTTTGAGATTGAGTTTGAAATAGTTGCATATCAATTCTACTCTTAAATGAATGGATTGGAAAGTCAATGCTCTCACACACACACATGGAATGATTTTCAAAAACATCCCTAGAAATTATGCTCAATCCTCAGGTATTCAGGAAATTTCATTTGCAATGAAAAAGCAATCAAGCTAAAGCAATCACCCGACTGAATTGGACTGTGAGGTTCTGAAAACAATCTCCAAACTCTGTACCAGACAAAGACAAGATATTTCTCTTGAGTCACGCTATTAGAGGAGATTTAAATAGGACTGCCTTATGAACTGAGCCACCAAAATGATATAATCATGAGTGCTGCTGACCAGGCATGATCAGTGAGTCGATACAGGAATTAGAGTCCGTGGTAATGAAGGAAGGACGGGGCTTGGCCAAGATTTAGAGACTGAAAGAGCTCCCTCCCTCCCTCAATCACACACACAATCATGCACTCACACACATACACACACACACAGACACACACAAATGAAGGGAAATCACGTTACCAAGCATAAAAATTTCCCACCTGCTGAAGTTGGTTCCTCACCATCTGCTGCTGTTGAGACACAGAAGAGGGGAAGAGGGAGGAGGGGAGAAGAGAAAAATTATATTAGCTTTATCACAACTATGTCACAGTATTCAGTGCTGCAGCTGCACATAACGCTGCTGATTCCACTATAGCTTTAATTGCAATGTGCACGACCATATGTGCAGTAACATGTAATCCAGGAGAGCATATAGTACTGTAGGTAAATCCAGACACACCTGCTACCTGTAGGGCATCAAATCCTGCCAGCAGAAACACTCCACGCTGCTGCCTCGAAGCAGAACCTGGCACTGTGTCACAGCCCATCCCCCCCATTTATACACTCATACTCTGCTCTGTCCTGGTCGGTGGCCTTTGACTAATATGTGTTCATCATTCTGGACCAGTGTAGTATTAGACCCTGTGGCAAGCACAGTTGTTTGCTGCATCGCCGTCTCCTACACTCATAGAAAATAGGGGTTCTAAAAGGGTTCTTCCTGATTGGCTGAGGTTGTACCCTGAAACATTTGTTTCTGAAGAACCATTTTTTGAAGAAACGTGTTCTCCGTAAGACTAAGAGTTCCATTAAGAATTGCTCTCATCCAAAGAACCCTTTGGACAACTCTGGTTATACTGGTTGGCTGGTTCTAAATAAAACTCAAAGAATATAAAAGGGTTCTGCATAGGACTACAGAGCCATTTGTTTCTGAAGAACACTCTTTTGAAGAAAGGGCTAGTCTAGGGATTTTTTTTTTTTTTGAAGACTAAGGGTTCCAATAAAAAAGAACCTTTGTTGAAAGAAAGAGTTCATCAAGGATTGAGAAAATCCTTGTAGAATTCTACCATAAAAGGGTTCTTGGCAGAACCCGTGTGGTGGGTTCTATATAAAATCCTTGGAATATAAGAGGGTTCTGAGCAAAAACCCACTGGGTGAGTTCTATATAAAACTCTTCAAATATAAATATGTTCTCAGTATAATCCACTGGGTGAGTTCTGGGTAAAACCCTTGGAATATAAAAGGGCTGTTGGTAGAACTTCCAGTGTGGGTTCTAGATGAAATCTTTGGACTCTAAGAGTGTTCTTAGTGAAACATCCTGGGTAGGTTCTGGATAAAACCCTTGGAATGTAGGAGGGTTTTTGGTAGAAACACCTGGGTGGGGGTTGTTAGCACCCTCAGAAGGTGGAAATAATCTGGATGGAATCCCCAGAGAGGCTTCTGGGTGGAACCATTACACCACAGAAAGGTTCTCCTTAAGAAACTCTCATAGGGGGTTCTGGGTGAAACCTTTCACAGATGATATAAAGGGTATAACCCTTTATTTTGGGTCCTAGGTAGAACTTCTTTGAAAGGGTTCCAAGCAGGACCTTTGTAAAAGGTTCTACCAGGAACTAAAATGATTCTCCTATGGGGACAAGCTGAAGAACGCTTCATGGTTCTAGTTAGAGCCTTTATTTCTCAGAGTGTAAAAGGCCCAGTCCAGCTCTGCCGCTGAGATTTGGCCTGTCTGCCATTATTACCACAACTCTCCATCTCCATCATCACTGGTAAAATTGTTCTGAAAATGTGCCTGAAAGCTGGACGCAGCTACAGAACAGAGGACCGGGGGCATCAGATGCATGAGCTGACAAATAGAACCGCCATTACTGTTCGGGATGATCATATCATGTGTTACATGATGAAACAATTCCCGGGGAAGGGTTCAATGGATGGATGGACAAACATGAATGTATTGGGATTTGGCGATCTGAAGACGAGAATAAATATTCAAGTCTGTCATTTCTCAATAGCTAATGATGCCGCCTACCAATGAGCAGGCTTAATTAAAGTATGATTCAATGTCATGTACATGTTTTCATCCACATCCACGTTGAATACTAATCGGGCATTAGCATATGGAGAGGGTTAAAGCCACATAGATCACGAGCCTGACAGCGAGACAGTTATGGATGCCAACACTTCATGCAGCTGCAAATGCATCCAAAACCATTTTGGAAAACGAATCAAGTCTCATTTCCAATCATAACACAGAGAAACACGCACGCAGTCGATTTCTCTCCTCTTCACAAGCCAAACATCAGTGCTCTGTCAGGCTGCATTCCCTGTGGTGTTTTTGGATGTGAAAATAAAATCAGTTCACAAAGTGCTCTCAGAGGGTTTTAAAAACTTTTATATTGCCAATCTAATTTAATGTGGTACTTTATTTCTAGGTGGGGTGGAGGGGGGTGGGGCGTCTGTATTCAGTAAATTCTGGTACACATCTAGCAAGACAAACTGAGCTGACTGTTTTGACAAACTTGGGACACCCCTGGAACAAATGATCTCAGCTCAGACAGCAGCCATGAATCTCTTCTCAGCCGCAAACGGAAGGGAAAAATGATTCACTCAGAAACCATTGTGATAAACAGACAGAATTAGATAGTGAGCCGCAGCCTTTAACACTACTTTAAATGTGAGAGAAAGCTTAAATTGAAGTCACAAGGAGCCAAAGCGAAGCACTTTCACAACCTCTCATCTGTCTGGCAGTGGAAGCTCCTCTTTGTTTTCCCATGCACACGGGCCAGTGTAATCCCAAAACCAAGCACATTCCACGCTTCGCTTACTGTAGTGCGGTTTTCCCTCTGCCATTTCCTCTACTCTCTTACCATCGAGGTCAAGACACACACATGCAAGCCCACAGACACATACTGTAGCCTATATTGTATGTGCACACACACAAGTGCTCACCAACAAAGAGAAACAACAACAACAAAAAAAACAATATACGCCTCCGAGTGCAGACAACTATTCACACCCACACATAAATACACATGCTGGGAAGATAGAGGTACATAAAAGGATGTTTTTTTTGTTCAGCCAAGTGTTGAAGTGGTGAATCATAAGAGTACATAAAATACTAAGCGTTACTTGTACAATACACTGGGCTGGAAAAATGTATGTCGACAATCGTTAGTGTTGCATATAGATGAGTCAAAGCAACCCATCTGAGATGCATCACATTGTTTATTTCCCATGGAAATGAACACTGTTCATCCGTTATTGTCTGACAAATGAAAATGTACTCCACATTTAATAAATAGATTAGACAATGCAAAGAGTGTTGTCTGCGGTACTGAAACAGCCAAACAGCACACTTGTAACAAGTCAGCTGGTTGCACGTACTGGGTAAATGCCTCAGCAAGTAAAGAGCTACAGACAAAACTGGCTTAATCTCAAGTATATCATGCTGTGAAGTAGACGTGGATGTGAGCACACCTCAGTGAGACACTTAAGAAGACCTGTGTTTGCACTTTCCTGACGAGCAATGTGACACTGTTATAGCAAAACCTCTATAGGAGGAAGTCAGGATGGGATGTTGGCTTCATAAAGTGTGCAACTCTGACACATGTAAGCACAGCTCGTGGCCCATCTTGTACAGTCAATATTGGTTTCTCTGAACCATGGCTGTTTTATCTGTAGCTTCAGTTCCCTAATCTTATCCAGACTTTAACCATAGGGAAAAGCATGTCTAATTTTTGATATGTGGGGTTTTTTTTTGGAAGACATGGTCAAGTGACCTGTTTTGGAGACTATGTGGCATTATTTGTAAATGCGCCATCCAAAGCTCAAGAGGTGGAGAGACATAGAGAGTTGATTAAGAGAATGAGCATCGTCACCGAGAACAAAGCTGAATGTGAGAAATAAAACATTTTTTCCCGATTGTTCCACAGAAGTTCTGTTGTAAAGCACAAATAAACATGGCCACACCTTCGCACAATGCCGAATTTTGCGTGAAATCAGCCAAAGTGATATATGTGTGTATCTCTTTCTAAAGCTCTCACAGACAGATAGCAAAGACAGGGGATGAGGGGGGAGGAAAAGAGATGATTCTTTGTCTTATGAGATATAAATGAAATTCTTATTCTGAGCATTCCCAAAATCTTATGTTTCTCCTAAAACTCCCCCTTTAGTAGAAAAAAAGGAGCAAAACAAAAGAAAAGCATTAGACCTTTGCTGAGCTCATAGGTGTTTGAGCAACAAGACTTAAATTTGACCACTGAGACAAATTTAAGATCTCATTGAAGGCAACCGAGTTTTCTTTTAGATCTCACTGCTGTCTCAAGGGCTGATTATTAAAGACAAATTTCAGATCAGTGCAGTGAGACAAACAAAGAATATTTTAATTATTTTCTTCAACTGGGCTCAAATTAGTCTCGGGCTGAGACGAGACAAAGGCATTTTCTTCGGAGATGAATTCAAGAAGTATGAGAAAATGGTCAAAGTCTCATATCGGTCTTACACAGGCTAGACAAAGACGAGGTCTTATTTTGAACTTTTCTTTTCCTTTGAGGAAGAATGCAGTGTAACCACTGGTTGCTACGTTTTCATACAGTTTCGACCTCGAAACCTGTGTGCTGTATTGGCTGAGGGCTACGCATCACTGCCAAACAGTCTGAAGCTCAGAAACATCTGGAGGACAGCGAATATGGGAAAATAAGGAGCAGGGTCAGTACAGATACAGACACCACAACACACTTCTAGTGGGTCACAAGTGAGGAGTTAAGGGGATTATGTTTATATGAGTCAATAAATTGTTGTTCTTTTTGAGGAAAACGTTGCATATTATGTCTCTAAGGAATGAAGATTTATTAAAACGTTTTGTTGTCATCAAACTTGAATTAAATGTGGCATTCTAAAGGTGTAAATATTTTTAAACATATTATTATAGCATGACTTTCAGGAAGGATGCCGAGAGGAAACTATTCAGTGAATCAACATATGACTTCACAGACTGGTTATGAAAAATTGCTCGTCTGTCTCGCCCTGCTGTTAAAGCCACTGCCACAAATACCCTGGTGGAAATACCTCTAATATTGTATTACGAAGCCACAGAAGAAAAAACATATATCATACTGCTGGGATACCATGAAAGAGGAAGTTACACTCAGTAATAAAGATTTAAAACAAAATGTTTTAATCATACCCTGACAATATGACAACGTGTGCATTTCTTCGAGCATTGAAATGTTGCTGTTCATAAAATTCTACAAATCTAACATCTTTCAATTTCCCTCCCCATAAAAGTTGTCATCAAAGCCCTGCCAGCTGATTTCCCTCAGCAGTGCGTCTATAAACAGATATATAATTAATCTTGAAACAATCACGATGTACCACTTGAGTGTGCTTGCTACAAAAAGCTGTGATATAAACAGAAACATTGAGCAATCTGTTCAATTTAATGGCTATCATGTCTTTCAAAGTGGTGAAAGAGAGCTGTAAGCAGACATAATATCAAACAGCTGGGGTCATAATTCTCAATTATTTAGCAACAAAGCTATTCTGCTAACTATTAGGCTACATATTTGTTTATTTAATCATCTGAATGGGAATACTACGGGCGCATGTGAATGTTTGCTCATGTTTATTTTAAAGCAGTTAAGGTCAGGTGCTAAGAGTGTAAGACAGTGTAATTCTTGTGGTTATTGTCGTAATGTTATAATGATAAATAGATAAATATAGTAGATAGACAGACAGGCAGACAAGCAAGGACATTACCTAACATATTGTTCCATTTTGTCCCACAAATAAGCCTACTTGACACATGGATGCATCTTGAGGCTGCACTAATAAATTTGTAAAACATGGAAGGTTCTGAAGATGACTTATTTAAATTGCCCCTCCTCCTCCTCCTCCTCCTTCCCAGGAGAAGGTCCTCTCTGTTGCACGATGAGCCTCCATCCTGGGACATATTGGTTTAATCTGACTGACAGCCGGGAGGCAGTAATAACCATCCATAATCTAAATGGGAACCAGCCAGCCTGTCCAGCACAGGGCCGATATGACCTCAAGGTGTTCGGTGGAGATAGAGGGGCCGGTGCACAGGTTGAACAAATACAAAACCCATACAACACACACACACACACACACACACACACACACACACACACACACAGAGTATCCACATGCATATATCAAAACACACAAATTAAGGTGTTCCAATATAAAGATGTAACATGCCAGGTTGTGGGAAATGTGTTAATCTTTTGACTTAGTCACTTTCCTTGGGGGAAAAAATGACTGAAACTAATGGATTCATAACACAAATAGAATTGATAGCAACATAATGTTATTTTGTTTAATCACGGTGGTTGACTGGGCACGCCCTTTAACGACAGCATCCTGTTTTACATGCATATGCTCACGTCTAATCACGCAGTATAAATTACATGAAATCAATAACAGAATGTGGATCAAAAGTACATTTGAAAACAAACAGCATATAATAACACGAGTTTCTTCCCTGATGGTGCAATAGTGACCTCAGGCTTCATCTATAAAATCAATTTCACAAAACAAACACAATCTATTTAACCCTGCATTGACTGCTTTTATCAGTCACTGCGGACGTGAGAAGGTGTGCAACCCCATTCTATTAAACCATAAATGACAAATGAATATATAATTCACTCATTCAGTCTGACAGAGTGGAGCAGAGGTGCTTGTTGCTGAGGTTGAGGCTGCACAGGCCACATCATTTGCTGGTCATAGTTGCTGTCTGACAAGCGAGTGGAAATGTGTTAAGTGGCTTGTGGAGGCAGGGAGCGCTGCCAACTGAAAGAGCCGAAATTAGGAAGAAATGGTCGGGTATCAGAATCGATGGCGCCCCATCTCTTTAATAAGACTGCATCTTCAGTGATCTTGTTTCTGAGACATCAAGTGACAAAGACCTGGCACAGATGCTTTAAATACGGGAATCATCTCGTTCCAGTTTATGCCAACAGTCATTACCTCAATGTAAAGATCAGGAGGTACACTGAAGAAGCAAACGAGTCATCAATACTTATATACTCAACAACTAGAATGACTGCCTTGTTATGTGCCTCTACTAACCAGTCAGGCTGCAATTTACATCCATGTCTGTCTAGACTAATATATTATATGTAGGGAATATTTTGAAGGAATTCAATAAAAGGTGTATTTTTTTGGCAAAATGGAAATCATCATTATGTTGATATGCATGTTTCCAGGAAATAATTTCCAGTGAGAAACCCGCTGTCTGCTGACTTCTGAGACTTTTTTCATAATGGAGTATAGAGATAAAGAGCTTCAAGTGTTCGTATATAATGTGTCATCACTACTTATCCCATACAATATGCGTGCAAAATTTTGTCACAATTACTGTATGAATTCTTGAGTTACTGTATGGCCAAAAACGTGTTTTGTGAGGTCACAGTGACCTTGACATGTGACGTCCAAATTCTATGGATGGATTATCTTGGCAAAAGAGATTTGACACAGATTTGAACAAATTTGTGAGCAGAGTTTGAGAGAAATAAACCTTTTGCGTGCACAGAAGAAGTCTTAGATTTTTTTTTCTTCAACTCATGAAATATGGGAGCAAAAACGAAAGTGTTTATATTTCTTTTGAGTACAGCCGCTTCTATTAACAACCCGTAGTAAGGGCTGATAAGAAAATAGAGTCCCTTGGTGCACATACAATGACACGTCACCTATTGAGCTTTCATATGTGTGAATTTGAATGTCAAGATTTCCAGTAATGTGTCATCACTGATTTGGAGATGTATGGGGTAGATGGTTGATGTGATATATTTGTAAGAGGTGCCAAGAGGAAAAGTAGAACGTGTGAAATGCATTTGGATCACCTCTGATAAAGCATGTGATCACAGTATCACAAGCTGACAGACACCTCGAAATGGAATCAGAGAAGGTGAGAGAAAAGAAAGAAAAAAACCCCTCAAACACTAGAAAAACTCACAATTGTGTCATACTATTAGTTAATAACTTGAAAAAAATCATGGACTTTTCTATACATACTATATATATATATATATATATATATATATATATATATATATATATATATATATATATATATATGTAGTACATGGGTCACGTCAGTAGAATGAAGAATCAGTAAAGGCAAAAATAAAGGAACAAAGTACTTTTTGTCTTACATGAGAGACTTTCTGTGTAAGATTTTCACAATAAAGTGTTTCATCTGGTCTGTGGTCGCGTTCAGTGCTGCCTCTTTAATGTGGCCACTTCAGATTTAAACAAGCGAAAGCTTAGCCCTACTTAAATTCTTGACAGCTGTGAGTGTCCTCGCAAATAGTGTAATTGCAAGTAATTTTGACATCAGTGAATGCAAATGCCTACTTTTCTCTCAGCATCACTTGTTGAAATGATAAAAGGAGTACAAAGATTTGAAAGGATATTTGTGACCTGCCCAAAATACCAGAATGACCGGAACGCGGAGGGATGAGATGCAGCAGATAATGTGAAAAACACTGAGAAGTTAGTATTGTAAACATTAATAAAGTTCATATAGATGTGAGGGTGATGCTCAGCCTGATCTGTCAGTTTTCATGAAAAATATGTATAATTTTGATGCCTTAATGGGATGAAGTAAATACATTTGGATTGTTTTGAGTGGGACGATGTTGCATAAAATATTTTCAGTGCTTTTTCAGTGTTGTTTTCTTAGCATTAGCATTAACCCCATAACCCTGTAATGCTTTCATAATAAAGATGAAAGTATTGTTTTGATGTGTCTACATTTGTCTGTGTGAGAGGTCAACACCATGATTGCAAATACTGTGGTTATGATAGTAACCTACTGCACAGTCGTGTGGGTGAGCGACATCTTCCTGATGTTGTGTTTGATGACACTGACCCGGATGTTTTCTGCAATGGAAAGGTCGTGGAGGAACTTTGTTTTAACGTTACAAATGTTACATAATTGTACAAGTGGCTGCCATGAGTGAAATAGTAAAAAAAAGTTTGATTGTTTTAAGATATACAGTAATAACCAAAAGCCATGGTAGCAGATTATACTGTAATTGCAAGTGTTAATGCACTGCAAGCATTTGGTAATGACAATAATAATTTATGTTATTTTGAGGGATTTAAGTTCAGGGATAATTGTGGTCGCTCTCATGGACAATTCATACAGACAGATAATCACACTTGTTCCATTGAAGAGGATAATGATCCTCTTTTACTCGTCAAATTGTCTGCACGCAACAACTCAAAGTATTGACCATGTGTTGTGAACCACAGTTGTAGGTCTTAGCTGCAGGAAACATCATAATGTTGCCAAACATTAGTGATTAACCCAAACAAGGATACCGGGCAGTGGTGGGGTGTAAGCATATTTATGGAAATATTACACTTAGGTATGAATTTGATACATCCCACAGGCAAATATTGTTCTTTTTATACCAATAATCCATTTTAGTTACTAGTTACTTTTCAGATTACAATTTTTCATACCCTTTCTGTCAGAGAGAAAGAGAGAAAAGAGAAAGAAAATAAAAACATATTGTAACATATAGAGATTGAGACTGAAGGTGTTATGTTGCTTGTATGATGTCAGTCACTATCAACAGATTGTTTTCATCGTCTGTTTTTGCTGAGAAGTGTATACTTCACAGAATAAACAGGCAGGACACAGAATCTCTAGATGACCCATCTCTGCAGCTGTACTGCTCAAGCGGGCTGTATGGCTACTTTGACCTGTTAATATATGCACCGAAATGAAAAGCAAGAGGTTCCAGAGAGTACATGAGCTTCTCAGGCAGGCTGCGTGGTCTGGGCGTTAAGCTAAATGAATTATTTAAAAACCCTCTTGGATAAGTTGGAAAATACAGTCTCGCAAAGCTTGAAAACAGGACTGTTTTTGTGACACAATGAAAAGATGACACAAAATATATACTGTTAGGTAGTTTAATCTGTAGTATCATAAAGTAGTTAAAATCAAGTCATCCTTAAACATCTACAACAATAAAATGCAACATGTGCAATAATGCAGCTGTAATATGAATCCAAAAACATCATATAATAGTAAAACTCTGACAGGGACCATTTTTCTGCAGAGTGACTGCTTTTACTTTTGATACTTCAAGTACATTTTGCTGATAATACTTTTTAAATGCAGGACTTTAACTTGCAGTGGAGTATTTTCAGTGTGCTATTATACTTTTACTAAAGTAAAGGATCTGAATACTTTTTCAACCCATGATGGTGGGACAGCAGTAATATTGAGCTCCATCTGACAATGATGGCTCTGTAAGCTTATCGCTTGTACCTTTCATGGCCGGTCGGCCCAAGACAAAGTCAGAAACAATCCGGGTAATGGATCGTATTCCCACTTAGCAGCGTAGCATCAAGAGTGACAGTCAGCTGTCACTGCTAATGCTGGCAGCCCAGACGCCACTCGACGGGGCTGACAAATCCTGTTTGTGTCTGTCAAGTGTCTCATGTTATGAATCTCAAGCAGTAAAACTTTTTGTTGGACTTTTCATGTGTCTTTCCAGCATTTGGCAGCGGGTACAGTATGAGCTGTTTTAATCATGATACAGTAGTTTGAAAAAAAAAAGACAGAATCCATAAAATTATCACACAAACCAGTTTAATTTGCCACAGGGCTGCATTTAATTACTGAATGACTCAAGTCGCAGTTTAAAATGTTCCATGTGTTTTCAGCCATAAATGTGCTGCATTAATTATCACAATCAACTTGACAGGCAGCTGCAGAATAACAATGACACAAATTGTTATAGACTGGCTGAAATGGCAATTCTAGGTGAGAGTTATCATTAATATAAGTGACACATTTCAGCAAATGAGCATTTACATTCACCAGGCTGGAATGTCATCATTTTAGAGTCAAGGCCACTTGGCCTTTTGGTGTTTTTTGAGGGCATAAAGGTCAAATGCCAGGGCAGCGAGGCCATCAAATAAAACAATGATTTTAAGTCCACGGAAATAATGCAATGCATTTAACTTAAGGGTTGAAGATTATTACATTTATATTCCTTTTTTTTCCCAACTTTGTTAACTCTAAGCACAGTAACACTGGAAGTCAGTTAGAGATCAGCCTATATAATGTGTATAAATTCTAATGGGTGACATATAATGATTTAGTGTCTCAAAATAATGAGTTAGTAGCCTGTATCAAAATAATGAGAAACTTTCTCAAAATAGTCATTGAATAATAATGAGAAAATGCCTCATTATTTGGAGATACTAACTTTTATTCTGAGTTAAGAAGACATTATTTTTTTGGTAATAAGGCATTATTTTTGGACACTAAGTCACTATTTTGCGATAATACACCATTATGCTGAGATAATAAGCCATTATTTAAGCAATATACCATTATTTTGAAATACTACGGGCCCTATCTTATGCTGATCTAAAGTGCAAGTGGAAAGCGCAAGGCGCAACAGATTTAATTTATTCAAGGTGTGTCCAAATCCACCTTTGCCAGCTTGCACAGGTATCCTGTCCTGTCCCACCCCTTATACCAGCAGCGCATAGTGGAATACACCTATCAGCTGCGCCAAAGTACCTTCATTAATTCACAGGCGAGTTTAGGCCGAGCATGAAATAAATCAATCATCAAATCAATCCTCACCTCTAAGAAGCAGGTGTGCAAGGAGTGTGAGCGATGACAGCATGACGGCGAATTTACCAGGAGGCAAAAAAGAGAAAAGAATTTCAAGAGTGGAGAGAGAGCTCCTGGTTTGAGAAGTGAAAGCAATGAGAGTGTGCATAAATGAAAGGTGTTTCTGATTGTGGAGACGTGTGTGTGCGTCAGCCAAGCATGAGGCACACACACCTGCATGCTTTTAACTTCAATATTTACACTTTACTGCTGATAGAAAATATGTTCAATGGACACTTCATTAATCCACACTCCTGTGCGGAGAAAATACTTAACATAAACAATGGTGTTTTCTGATTGTTGAGGTGTGTGTGTGCTTCAGCCGAGCGTGCCGGGTGCTAGCTTGCACAGACAGACCCACTGTGCCACAGACTTTGTGCTTCGATCAGGTGCCGATCTAAGGTGCAAGTGGTTTTTACTCCAATGCGCCGAGCACAAGATAACAAACACCAGGCGCAAGTTCATTTGCTATCTTGCAAAATTGGCAACTGTGCTAGTGTAAGATAGCAAATCCACCTGTGCCACCAGCGCAACGGCTGCACACCGACGAGACGAGTGCAGGCTATATTACAGAGATACAGTATGTCTGTTTGTCATTGCATTTGCTTATAGAGACTCCAGTCTGCAGTGTAAACCACAGAATTGTAGAGTAACATTGGGCTTTTTTTTTTTTAGATCTCATTGCCCCTTGTATCCATTTTGGAGACCCTGCTGTATCGCACTCGCTTAAATAGCACAGTTTTTCAGTGGTTCATACCGGGCTCGAAATCGAACCCACCACTTGTTATGTGCTTGATGTTGCCTGGTCAAAATTTTAACAACTGGTATGTAAAAACCGTAACCGACAGGAAAGAGAAGAAGAGAAAACCACGAAGTCAGCTGGTGCATCGAGGCCACTTCGGCCGCAGCGTATTTAATTTTTTGAGCAGCATAAGGCCGAAGTGAGGGGGCATGTCAGCCATGGCTGTTGTAGCCGCCATGAAATTCCTGCCTGACACTCACTTAGTTTTAACGCCACTCATATAGCATGGTTAGAATATGTGGAAAAGTAGACTAGACTGGTGAAAAAGCGTGAAAACATTTTTGTTTAATTGAGCATAGTTAGAGAACTCAGTCCAGCTGGTAATAAACATTGTCAGAGTTATATCATCTCATTTGTGCTTTTTTTTTCTGGCAGAAAAGAAATGAATAATTTTTTAAAAAACAATGTCTAAAGTGGTTTGTTGCAAATGAGGATTTAGTTGCTGCACTGTGGCACATATGGCAATCTGTGTACATGTGCTACATTAGCACTACAGATATCACCTTTTCTTGTACCCCCCCTACCCACACACATACACATGCACTCAGTCTCCAACCCCCAGCAGATGCTCACTGCACATCCATCTCCCACATAACATCACCCTTAAAAGTGTTTGTTCCATCATAGCAGGGCTTATTAACATTAAATCATCTTGCTATGGAGTGGGTGGCTAACTGTGAAATGACTCACAGAAACAATACCAACAATAATTAGGGAGGCATTGTTGATGTTCCTCCAACTAATGATAAGGAAGGAA
Source organism: Lutjanus campechanus (assembly GCA_027495735.1). Lineage (NCBI taxonomy): Eukaryota > Metazoa > Chordata > Actinopteri > Lutjaniformes > Lutjanidae > Lutjanus > Lutjanus campechanus. The sequence continues at coordinate 10,346 of JAJHUR010089869.1, read as the reverse complement.
GTGCAGTAGCATACCCCTTTATATCAAGTGGAGTGGTAAACACTATCTCTCTGTAAGTAAATAACCCATCCATCCTCATTTTACATTTTTGTCAGCAGAGCAGGAGTGCAGGGTAAAGTCCTCCATTAGCGAGCAGCTCTTTGACATGTGGTTTAGGAAGGGAACAAAATAAGCCTACACCACACTCTAGGATGAGATCATGGACTTTTTTCCTTCATCTGGCTTTTAATGCATGCTTTACATGCCATTTAGCCTCTTTTAATTAAATTATAATACATGAAAGTAGGTCTGCACAATATGAAATAAACTTATTGCATTCTTTCTGACAGATATTTTGGGTGCGGTATGGTTTACAATGTGTTTTTTGCTTTAGAGCTGTATTTTCTAATATAGCGGTGAAAGCACTGCCAAAACATTTTTATGGGAATGCATGCACTGCTCATTAAAGCAGTGATAGATGAATGAAGTCCACTGTATACTAAAGGAAAGGGTCAATAATCCCAAACCGTTTTAGTTTCTGAAATGCTGTAAACAGTAAACCGAGGTGTAACTGTATTCTTCTTTAGGGATGTTTTAAAGAAAACAAACTAAATACATTTGCCAGTTGTAGCATTTAAAATATAGAAAACTATGAGGAAGGCCTGAATACAGCCTTCTCTCAAAGCTGCGAACACCATGGTGCACATTTCTGATCCATCATAAGTGTAATTAGCACGCATTAGCTCCGATTGTCTGCATTTGGGAGTATAATCTATAATATGTAAACGCTGCTGTAACTATGAACGGTGTGCCGAACCTCGTGCAAAAGTCTGACAGTTCAATAATACTCGGCTTGATATTCTATATGAATTACTGCCTCATGGTTGTATGGCTCTGCCAGCCAATCAAGTTGTAGTTCTTCGTCTGTCCAGATTCAAATATGCACTGAAGACTTTGAAGAAACTGAGCAAATGTATTAGGTGTATTTTTTGGCAAAATGGAAGTTATCACTATGTTGACATAATTTCCAGTAGGAAACTTACTGTCTTCACTGCTGTCTTGACCTTTTGGATAAAAAATGTCATCATCTTATTTTATTAGATATCTGTGTGAAATTTTGTCATGATTAGTGCATGAGATTCTTGAGATATGGCCAAAAACATGTTTTATGAGGTCCCAGTGACCTTTGTGGATGTTTGTGCCGAATGTTAAGAAATTCTGTCAAGGCTTTCTTGAGATATCGTGTTCTCAAGAAAGGACAGACAGAAAGCCTGAAAACATAATGCCTCTGGCCATGGCTGTCCCTGGTGCAGAGGCATAAAAAAGGACTGAAAAAGAAACGAACACTCAGTCTTAACACTATATCCATTGTGAGTCTTTCTTAGCAATTAAAACAAATGGTACTATTCACAATGATAAAAAAAAAAGCTTTTGAGACGTACATATTGCGCTGTTGAGTCATAATATCAATATTAATTTAACATATTGATTGCCTTAAAAAAAAGCAAACCGAGTTCTTAGAGTCATTTTCTGTTGTCAAGTGTGCCTGAGTCAAATGAAAGAAACCATTAAACTGTGTAAACTCCATAATATCACTGACTGTATACTGTATGTGATTGCTTGTGAAGGGGATGTTCAGTCAAATAGAACATCAAATTGCTATTCCACGCGTAACATAAAGAAAAACCCATCGGATTGGACTGTCTACGGGGAAGTGTTTTTGTAATGTGGTCAATACAGAGTGCAGACATGTCCAAGGCCTGATTCATACTGCGTTTTTGACATGCAATCAATATGTTTTTTTTTTTTTAAGTGTGCTCCTCAGTTTCAGTGTGCATAACCAACTGTCAGGGAAGAATATATGTTTTCTATAGTGCTATGGTCAGTATTGATTGTCTGTACCCTATAGGAGGCTTCCTCAAGAATACAGAAGTAGAAGAAATTGAATTTTTTTTCCTGACAATTGTCGATAACATGTGATCCCTGATGCCGGTAATTGAAGTCGTGTACACATTTTGAGATCTGATCTACTCCTCGGGCAACAGATAGGAAACACAAGCAAGTTGCATGCCATCCAGTCTTAAAACTTAAACTATTCATTTACGGATTAATTGTTGCTATTCTTCCAGAGACAATTTCAAACTGAATAACGATTGTTTCACTGTTTAATGAGCAACAACCAGATGCCTTGGCACAGAGGCTGATATGCCTGACAGTGCAGTAAGTGTTGCTTTTCAGCAGAGATGCTGTTTATAAGGCAGGTTTTAGCATCTACTGTGCAGGAAAAAAAAATAATGTCATACTCAAAATATTTTTAGTAGATGACATATAAATGTCTTAAACCTGAAGGAATAGTTCAGATTATTTAAAGTGGGTGGAATGAGGTACCTGCTGTAGATGATGGTTGACACTTCCCAGTTTGGAGAAGCGGAGTAGAGTGTTAGCATGGAGACTACTGCTGTGGACAGAGTCTGTACCAAACATATTTTAGCCACAAAAAAAAAAACATATCAGTTTAAATGTACGCTGTATCAAGAATGTTTTCACTGCTTTACCTTGCATCAGTCAGCCTTCTCCATTGGGAAACTGCCATTATATAGGCCAAATATTGCTCTCTCTCACTCAATCAGACTCCTTTGGCAAAACCATTAATTTTAACTTGCATATCATGACAGTTGCTGGTCTACCACTGCCTCAGTCTCTAAGTTGGTTTGTTTGTGGTATTGTGTGATATCAATGAATAGGAATTAACCTTTTAAAACACCAAAGTCACACAATAACTCAAACAAACTAACCGATTGAGGCATCAGTAGACCAGCAACTCCCGTGTTCTGAGAGGTAAAATGACAGATTTGGCCAACGCAGGTTGGTTTGGAGGGAGCAATATTTGCTAAAATATGTTTTCCTGGCTTTGTCCACAGCAGTACATTACTTAGCTTCCTACACCAGTGCTCCCGCTGCTTCCCCAGACAGGGGATGTGCTGGCCGCGATTTACTGTAGGTAAACACTGACTATCGATACAACCCCACTTCAAATAAACCAAACCATCCCTTTAACACTTAATTCAGATGGATGAGGTGGTGGGTGTTTGAATTTGTCAAGTTAAAAATTATCACAGAAAAGTTTGATGGCACAAAGACATTGCTAGAACAACCTGCATTAAATGTACTGTTTCCTCACACATTTGGGGGGAAAAAAAGGGTCTGAAGACTATGATTAAAAAGTTAAGATATACAAATGCTACAGCACCGGCAATATATGGTCTGATCAAAACTCCAGCATCTTTGATTTCACTTTTTGTTGCTTTAAGAGGTACCCTCCTTCCAGGATGAATGTATATTTATTTGCTCTGTGTATTCAAATGAATAATGCTAATAAGGATTATAAGAGCGCCAAGTAGGAGAAAAATGGAGCAGAGAGGTAGAGAAGAAGAAAGGGAAGGAAGCAGAAACAGCAGACTACAGCAGTACAAGTTGAGGAGCAAATGCCTCCATTTATGACAGCACACCACCATCTTAAAGGAACAGTTCACATTAAATCATTACCTTCACCTTCATGCGTGCAAGTACGTGAGTCAAATTCCACCAAAGTGTGTTCCAACAATAAACAAAAGCAAATAAGCTCCCTGAGTGCTAAAGCACGACAACCTCATTATGTTGCTCAAGCTGTTTCCAGAAATTTTATGGTAATTTTCTGCCCCTTTCGGATCACAAACTGCTGTTTACTTCAATTATCTGAGATGGAACTCAGGAAGGTTAACTCCTATTGTCTTTGAGAGCTGTGTGGAGCTTTCACTGACATGGTGAGGACTTATTTTTTTATTACTTTGTTTTGTTGAACTGTTCATTTAAGAATGTAAAACAAGAACACTTTATCACCTGTAAACACATATGATATAATTCCAAAATGTTCAAACATGCTGCAGCTTTATCTTTTGTGGCACACAAAGCTGCTGTCATGGGCTTTGGATGCACTTAACGCAAACACCTACTAGAGCTGCCATCTGTTTTAGAGGATTTGTTTTCTCGGTACTTAACACCTACAGTATGATGCACAATACTAGAGGTAAAATATTAAACAAACTGCATTTTAATTCAAGATTTTTCATCAATGCTGGCTTTAATGCTGATGTGGCTGACGATGCCTATATACACTTTTGTACTCTTTACATTTTTGGAGGCCGTGGACTCTGCAAAAGAAAGAAGTGCTTAAAGGTCATCTTGAATACTTTTTTCATATGCAACCCCAAAGGGCCTCTGAAGGTAGTAGAATTGTCCATGCGGAGATTTGTCTATACACATGTTCAGGAGAAAGAAAAATGAGGAAGGGAACCACACCACCGAATGTGAGCATGGCTGGCATGAATACTATCAGAATCCGACAGTGTTTAAGAAGCTAAGAAAAGCTTGTGCTTGAGCGGGGCTTTTATTTTCATTGTCGATTAATCTGTTGATTATTTTCTCAATCAATCGATTTGCTGTTTGGTCATCAACAGTGTCAGAAAACAGTGAAAAATGTGAAAAACCAGTGCTACCCAGTGCCCAAGATGACGCCCCCAGATGTCCTGTTTTGCCCACAACCCAGAGATATTCCGTTTACCGTCATAAAGGAGTGAAGAAACCAGAAAATATTCACATTTAAAGGAGCAATATGTAGCAATTGCATGTCCAAAAATGAGTACTGCAGTCTTAACAGTGAGTTGGAGCCATAGGCTGCATATTAAATAGACTGTGGTTGTAGCGAGTTGTTTTCTCGCACCCCCTCCTCCCCAGACTCAATGAAGCTCAGGCAGGCTGAAGCAACACAGGACGAGCACAACAATGTAATTTAACAATAACAAGCGATGATAAGTCCTACACTGAAGGTTTATCAGCTGCCATTAGTCTGTCAGTGTAAAGCTAAGCCTGTTATCCTGAAAACCAAGACCCACTACTCCAAAAGGGCATGCTGGAGTTGGACCTCAGTGACTGTCTCCCAGACTCCATTAACAAACTGCTCAGTTTATCAATTGGAAACACATCTATGCCTGATTTCTTATCATAAGTAGACTCAGTAGACATGTTGCATGTTTCATTCATGTCTGAAGACACATCAGGGTCATTTTTAAAGTAATTACTGATTTCTGTTAAGAGGCTGGATAAATTTGACTAGTTCATTTAATATTTGATTTGTAATTGATTATTCACAGCTCTGTGCACGAGGAATAAAGCTTAACAATGTGATCATAGTCTGTGACCAGTTATAATACTATGAAAATGTCCCTGTTATATATACACACATATATCTATGTTATTATTCAAATCCAATTTTAAGCAACTTTTTTTCATGTTGAAAGAGAATAGCTGAAATAAAAGAAGCCATCAATCCACGCCAAGCCATCTCTTCTTCCATTGTGTATCTTGTTGTTCACCAAATGACAAAGAATCCAAACTTGAAAGAGTAAACTGGATCTTTGTTTCCTTGCCAAGTGTGCATCTGAAGTGCAATTTGTTCACATCAAAGAAAAGAAGAGAAAACCCTGACTCATTCCGCTGTATTCCACATTGTTAGTGTAGAAAGGGAGGAGGGGTGAAACTCTCACTCCTCCTAATTGGATGTAATAGCTAGAGGGAATAAGCTCGCGCTGGCCTCAGGGAGGGGGAAGCAAGAAGACAGAGAAGATGTTTAGAGAGGGCTGAAAATACTAAATATCCATCGAAGAGTGGAAAGATGGACAGTGTGGTCCTAAGCGCAACACATGCGGTACACAGCCTTCTGTTCAAAACAGCTCTATAAAGATAAGAAAGGGGGGGGGGAAATGAACACGGAGGAATGTGGACTGGAATTAAAAGGCGCCAGAGAGAAGAGAGACAGAGGAGATTTTTAAAAGAAGCACATCAAACACATGAAATGGGTATTGATAAGAGAGAGCATGCTGGCCGCTAACTCTGTGAAAGCGTTTGGGAGGACCCAGTCCACAGAGAAGAGATCTGGCTCTTCGTTGCAGGGGCATTTTGAAGATGAGAGAAACTTTAGGTTCTCACTGTGAAGTCAGTTGATTGCTGTGGGCAGTCCTTTAAACTTTTCCCCTCATTCAGATTAACCGATTTCTACAGCTAGTGGAACTGAGGCAGAATGGGCCGGTATTAGTATGTAGAGACGTCCAAACAGAGATTTCCTTATTTCAAAAAGATCCAAATCTAAGGGCTCGTTCAGACCTGTCATCTCACTGCAATGGCATTGCCGTGATCTGTGATTTTGCTCATGGGCGGAGCTCTTGTCAAGTCAATACTCAAGTCAATTTTATTAAGATATAGTGCCAAATCATAACAGAAGTTATCTCAAGGCACTTTTCACATGAGCAGGTCTAGAGCGTACTAGTATCGATCATGTAGTTCATGACAGACAGCTTGTTGTGTATTCTGAAGGTTGGAAGCGGCTAAGGTGATAAAATAAGTTATATTATTCATTTATGTGATATATTATTTATATTATGTTCCCAGTCTTAGTTGGGAAGCTATTCTTTCAGCTTACACACAAATCTGTTCTTTAGGGACCTGCGATCAATATCAGACGATATCACGTGTCGATTTAACACACTGGTTATGTTTATGTACTTAATTTATTCATGATTCGACAATTTTTATGACAGAATTCTTCCAGACGTTTGTGATACATACATGCCCTGAGAATTTCAACATGAAGGTGTATGTTAAAGATGATGATATAGATCATTTTTTTTACTTTTGTGTCGATTGGAAGTATAAACGGCTCCACTAAAGAGATGTGACATGGTTTGCAGTCAGTCATGAATGCATAGGGCAGATGTGCTTTCATTTGGTCGTTTAGTAATTGGGGAGCTTTAGAAGGTGCTGCTAGGCATACGTTTGTTATCTTTGGGATGAGCCAGATGAGTTTTTATCCACCTGTTTCCAGTCTGAATGCTACGCTAGAGTATCCTGCACTGGTGGTGCCTTTTCAGTGGAGTAGTATCAATCTCACTCTGAGCAGAAAAGTGGCTAAATGCATTTCCCAAAATGTCAATTTCTTGACTTTCCTCCAGTTAGCAGCTAAGACTGCACAGCTCTATAGTCAGAATGTGATTACGCTTCCAGCAGAATCTATTTTGCCAAATAAGTTTCATCACTTTCTGGTCTGGGCAGGCACTAACTCACACTGACATCACCATTAGGGAATAGTAATATAACTTTTTTTTTTCAAAACATAATCTTGTTTGTCTGTTGTTGGGCACAAAGCAAACCTTTGTTTAAACTTCATGGTGATCTAAGTTCTGGGCAAGCGAACCAAAGCAAACCAAAACCTACAGCAGTCATGGCCCAGAGTCATCAGCCATAATAAGTATGGTGTGGTTGAGCCATGGTCACTGTGAGGTTCGAGGCTTCACCCGATGTAACCATCACCTCAAAGGCTTGCACACACAAAGTACTCTCTTTGGAGTCCGAGTCATGAAAACAACTTCTGTTGCCACAAATGCCTCCAACCACAGCGCTCAAAGGAATTGAGATCTTTCTTCCCAGCCAGAGGTATCCTACTCTCTTAGGTCTGGGTGAGCTCAAACCACTTTCTCTGAGAAATGCTTTTAATCGTTTAGAACCACCTCCAGTGCTGCTCTAACTTCATACTGGGAGTAAACCAAATTTACTTTTCAGACAGTCTATGCTGAGATATACTCCCACAGGAGTCCTAAATTCCAGTTAAGACCATCAAGGCTATAGAGCATGGTGTGGTTAAGACTTCAACCGTGCTCTGAGAAAGAAAGAACAGAGCAGGCTTGAAGAAAGGGATTCAAAAGGAAAAATAAATAAAATAAAATAAAAAAGTGCCCACCTAGCTTCTTTCTTTTCTTTGGTTTAAAGGTCTCCATCCTTGTTAGGAATAATCTGGTCCCCAATTCTGCCCTCTATTGCTCTCATTACCGTGTATCCTGCCTCAGCCAACTCTAAGCCCTGCAGAGGTGCACACAGGGCTTTTGTCTGAGGATAAGATCGATACCTGTCCTCATCATGGGCCAGGGGCAGCGATAATGCACTCAGCACAGGGTCTGAAGGGTTCACAGGATTTTGCAGCAACCTGGGACTAAGGACTCCAGGTTTCTTGAGGTGAAACTGTTACCTATGAACAGCATGAACCACTGAGTCACTATGGAATAAAAATGGTTCCAAAACTATATATGATATTAGATAGATGCACAGATTTTCAGATTTTATTACACCATGCCACCATTTAATATCTCTAATAAAAAGCATTCAGATACTGAAACACCACCTAATATAAATGTCACAGAGTTAATTGTTGCCCGCATCATGCCCCTTACATGAATGCCTAATTCACCCAATGGTTAAAAACTGGACCCAACCTCCATGGAGCAAAGCCCAGGTGCCATGACCCTGCAGATCCAACGCAACACACTGTATCTGAGCCTTTTTCTTTGGTATATACAGCATCCTTCCATGACACTACATGCTCAATAAAATATATATACTCAGACCACAACACCAAGTTGAGTCATAAGTTAGCAAACCCCTGACTGCCCCTCGCTGGTCTTATATTGTGAAATGATTTATTTTATGTGATGGCCTCCGCAGGTAACTGATAAAAACTGCTGAGTCGCAAGTTAACTGCTGGGACAGTATTTCTCTTAGGTTTACTCTCCCTTTAGGGATAATTAATGATGATTAGGAGACAGCTAAAATTGTTACGTGGTTATTTATGTGTTATAAGGTTTGGCAGGAATACTGAGTTGACAAATATGACTCCTCTAATCTTCAAAGTACAGGCACACCAAACTATGAAATCAACAGTAGTTATACTGTTTATAGAAGGAAGAAGGAAAGGAAAAGAAGCTGAAAACATGCTTTAATCCTCAGCTGTACAATTCTGGGCTCCAGACACTGCAGGCCTGATGATGGATTGGGTAACACTTAATTTGAAGGGATGTGCATAAGACTGAGCCATTTGAACTTGTCATAAAGATGTCATTAAGTGTTATAAGGCCAGTTTGATGACAGAGTGCAGTACCATGGTGAATTAGTTTACAGAGTAGCTGACTGACAGATAGCTGTTAGATAGTTACTTGTTGCTGAAGTAGGCTAACTGCTGTCTGCTGTTATCTCTAGCTGGCGTAGCCGTAGAGCAAGTCAACTAATTAGCTGACTCAAACCTTGGTTGTCAGGGGCCAAACCCAGTGAGAAAGCCACCTCGGTACTGTATTCCCTGATGTCAGAGTAGCCATTGTCAGTCTCAGAGGCTGTGTTTGCCAGCAATTCACTGAGATATCCCAGTTCAACCAGAGTCAGCTTACTAGCTGCATGGCTGGGCCCATTTCAGTGAATTCACAGTAGAGTGCCTTAGTCACAGCCCTTCCGGTGTGACCCATGCAACCTAAATTCAGAAAAACATATGAACAGTAGTTTATGGCGAGAGACAAATTATTTTTGATTCCATTTAAACTGTGCCACAAATTACACCTTTTTTTATGTCAAACATATATATATATATTTTATGTCAAACATATTTCTATATCAAACATATATAAGTCAAGACAGTCACAGTTTGTCATAAAACTGTTGAAGTATAAAACGTCATGATTTTCTCCCTCCAAAAGCTAACATTAGCCACTGAAGCTACAATGCCTGTGTGTTTTTGTACCAAGACGTAGCCACACAACAGCGGGTTTTACTCGTTCCTTCCTTTAAGGCTGAATAAAGGACCAGGAGTCGCTTGATAAAGTACTTCAGGGACGATAACGTCACAAGGGGCAGCGACATTGGTGTTGGTGACTTAGTTCATTAAGCAGCTTCACACCAAGCTAAACTAAACTACAACAAACCTACCACAAACTGAGACTTTCTGAATTCTAAAATTCTGTTTTAAACTGACAAACAATATATGTGCAATTTGTGGCACAGTTCAAATGAAATCAAAAAATAATTTATCTGTCTCTAGTTTATATTTTTTCTGAATGTAGGTCCCATGGGCCACACCGTGACTTAGGCACTCCATATTATTTATCCAGTTTAAATGGTTGCAATTAGCAGATCAAGGCTGCAATGTATGAGGAGCAGTTCTGCATATTACTATTCTTGTTTGCATGCACATCTAGCAGTGTAACATGGGACTGTCTGGCAGTTACATTCATGTACCCCAGTGCAGAAATGTGTTAACAAATCAGAGAATTCATCTACAAATTCTTGTGAAATTGAATATGCCCTGCTAAAATTCAAGCCAAGAGTTTCTGGGAAACACACACACTTTATGTCTGAGGGGAGTGGTAATTATCAGTATCATTCAGTATCTCCTGTTGAGTGGGAGCTACAGTCCGACTGACTGGACAGCTGATGTTAAAGCTTGTGGCTCAAATCCGGTT
>JAJHUR010089868.1:0-14259 GCA_027495735.1 Lutjanus campechanus | reverse complement strand
GTCAGGACTCATCCTGGTTACATAAATAAAATAAAATGGCCTGACAGTAAAATATTTCTACACCTGAACATGTCGTGTTGCATTTAAGGTCATTTTGTTATTTTTAAATGAAAAAAAATATTATTTTGTTCCAGGTGGTAAATACTGAAACATACAGGATAAAGACAGTGTGAAGTCAGTCTGAAAGGACACACACACACACACACACACACACACAGTTCTGTGGCAGACACACTGCCAATTTACAGCACTGAAGCAGGTCTGTGTGTGCGTATGTGTGCGTGTGTGTGTGTGTGTGTGCGTGTGTTTACTCAGCATGTGTTGAACAACGGAGGAGTTTATTGATCCATCTGTTCTGGGCATTAATCCTCTCAGTGCAGACTTACACAGACGCAGACACATGCACAGACTCTCACACACACACACAGTGTGTGTGTGTACGTATGTTTAAAAATACATTATAGGTTTGTTCAAGGTTTCATTTGTACATTACAAATATTCTTTATAGTTTATACAGTGAACTTTTGCACGTAAATATTTTGCACATTTCTGCACACTATGAACACTTAACTTCTTTCATTTAAATAAGATTCATATTACTTATATAATATTTTTCCATGTTATTGTTACTGACTTGCAGTATTTTCTGTTACCTTCATGTTTCTTCTCACTTTGTTATGTACCAATATACTGATACAAAGTCTATGAATGTGAAAACCTACCAGGCAATAAACCCTGATTCTCTGATTCTGACAATATTCAGTCAATAAAATGACAGAAGAAACTCTGCTGTCAGTTTGGTTTCATCGTCACTGTGACAGTAAACTGTCAGTAAATGTCATCTTTCAGTTAAAACTTTTTAGTTCAAAAATTGTTCAGAAACAAAAAGTATTAAGAGTATTAAATGACTAAGTGACTCTGAAAGACTTCCGAGCTTACTGGGAGAGAAAACTGCTGTAGATAAGCAGCTAAATATGTTGCAGCTCTGTGGACCCCCACAAGTCCCACAAGACCAGTAATTAATAACTCATTTGTTGTAGGTCCATCAAGAGATTATGAACCTACAACAGCTCTTACTATTCCACAGCCCCTCATGTTCTCCATACCCCTTTGCTTATTGTGTTGTTAGTGTTTATTTTATTTACTATACACGTTTGTACGGATGCACTTGAACTACATTGACTTGAGTTGCAAGAATTTGGTTCTTAATGTCTAACAACTCTTGTTTAATCTCCCTCCTCTCATCATATACCCCAAATATGAGCTGTGCAACTTGTGATTAAGAGCTACAGTTTAACCAGATTTAATTGCTGTAAGGCTGCAGTAATAGGGTGATTGTTTTTCTACTGACACCAGTATCGGTGATGTCAAAACCGCTTTTGTCAACAGAGGCCTCCAAGGTGAACACAAAATGAAAGTTCCTTGTAGTAGCTTTTAACAACCACACTTTGGTGTTTGACGCAGATGTAATAACTTGTAAAAAGAGTCAAGTTGGGCTTCTTCCGTAGTTTACATGTACAAAATACTGTAAGGGCATGAAGCTGATGAACTCAGACTTGAATCTGTAGTCTTTCAGTTTCCGAACGTCTCAAACTGCTGGTCACTCTGAAGTAACAGTCCTCTATATAATAAATCCGTCTGTGTGGACTCCAGCACTCTACAGATTTACTTTTCAGTCTTTTATCTCAGGCTCTTAACAAAAGAGCTTTAAACATCCCATCACACACAAAAATACACCAGCAGTCTTAGTGGGATGTGATGCATTGTAGTACTCAGACCCCAACCACACTGGACCAACACAGAGATATTCTTTTAGGTTATGAGTTCTGGCCTTTAAATACTGTATAAACCAACTTGTATCAGGCGAATAATGTCAACAGTTCGTCATTAAAATGGAGGAACTGTGTGTGTGATTTAGTGGCCAATAAATAAATAAATATTAGCCCACATACTGGACCTTTAAAGCACCACTGACGACTTTGGTCAGTTTATGTACCTGCAGAGTTTTTCCATCTGTCACCAATTTTAACTGCAAATGTCCAAAAATATTAAATCCTCCATCAAGATCACCTCCAAAACCTAATCAGCTGATCCTGATCCTGCTGAGGCTGATCTGTCCAACAGATTGACGCCAAATCTGACCGACACAACACGGCCATCATCTAATTTTGAGAGTTACACCCAACAGAAAGAAGGTCAAACAGTCAGCAGTGGAGACCGCGACCTGCAGTGACATAACTTCAAACTACAAATCTGTGTCAGAAATGATGGATTAAAAAAAAATAGTCTCTAAGTGAAGGTCAATATAGTTGCAAGTTCCATATTAAATTGCTTCAAAGTCTACACTACAGACATTACATGAGTCTGGATGTAAACTGTAACTTGACTGGTTGGTGGAGACAAACAACTGTGAGGCAGTAATTCTGTTTTCTGACTGCTCTGTTTTATACGACCACTGACAGGTGATTCTCGCTCACGAGGCCCCGCAAGTCATCAACAACTGCTTCAGTTTGAAATCTTGTTTCAGCTCTGAACAACATATGTGTAGGTCATGATAATATTGCCAAAACTTTACAAATCTCAGCTTGTTGCATCTGGCAGTTGTGGTGGCATTGCAGTAGGTGCTTCACCATCCATTGCCTGGCGTGGATCTGCACTGTACTGAATGCAATCTTCTTGTTTTCCTTGCACTTTGAAATATGGATTATATGGTCGCCACCAGGCCTGGGAGTCTATTTTTTCATATCTTCCTGACAATATACTGGGGTACACGGTGTTAAGGCAGTGTTTGTGTAAAATGGCTCAACTTGACTGTACTCTACTATCCTGTAATAATTAAAGTAGGTGGAGCAGATCATCATAGCGGCACTGTTCCCACAGCTGGGAAATAACACATACACACATACAGGAGCTCTGCTTTGGAGTTGAGAAACTGACGTTTTTATTCGCTGAAACTCAAACCTAAACTGTACATGTACAGTACCAGCACTGTAAATACACCGGCAGACCTTTTCATTCACTCAGCGCACATTTTCTTTCTCTCTCTGCCACCATATAGACAGTAATCAGTCTGCAGCTCGCCCTCTAAAACGACGATGCGCTCGTCTGGCCAGTCAGTCTGCAGTCTTTGTTAGCTTACTTTTATCATCTGGACTAAATCCAGCAGCATTTTTCTTCTTTTTCCCGAGTTAGTCCTTTAAGTTTATCCTCCAGACGCCATGTTTGTCCGCTCAGCTGCGCTGCAGCACAGACACTGATCCCTGCTGTGCTCTACAACACAGCATTTCCCTATGAGTTTAATCTATCAGGAGAAAACCAGAAATATATATATACATATATATCTGAACTGTGGCCAGAAAGAAAAGTCAAGTCAGTTTTACTTAAACAACCCAAAATCACAAATCACATATTTGCCTCAAAGGGCAAAAATAAAGCTGCATTTGTTCTATTCAGGGAAAAAAACAGCATAACCCGCCTGTTATGGTTCTGACAGCTATACTGCATTAAAGAATGCAGCTTCCTGCGCTTCCTGCTTTTTCCTGCGTTTCAAAAGACTTTGGCTAAAAACACCTCAACATCTGCTGCAACACAAAGTCAGCCAGCAACACACTGCAATGGCCAATCAATTAGTCTAGTCAGTTTTTATTTATATAGTCCAGTATCACAAACCCTAATTCACCTTAAGGAGCTTTACAATATGAACAGTGCATACATACAAATACCAGCACACATTCCTGGTAGATGATTGTGTAATGTGAACATTCAGTGGAGATTTTTGAGACAGAATAAATTAACTGTCGCTGTGATAATGTTCCAGAGTTGTTAAGTCCTGTTAAATCCTGATAAACCTTCAGACTCAAGGATCTGTCACTCAAACTAGACTTAGATCATGTTTCATAATCTTACTGGTACCTGACGCAACATGAACAAAACCAAGTCAGGTCTGAACATGCAGCAAAAATAATATCTGAACAAAAACTAAAGTCCAACCTATATGGTTAAAAAGAACACTGACTGTTGGTAAAAGAAAAAACAGCAGCCCAAAAGTTCACATTTTAGACTGATTTTAGAAAATCTGGACAGCAAAAAAAAAGCAATTTTGGCAATTCAGATCCATTCCAGTCAGATTTCTACAGATCACACACACATTTCTACAGATTTCACAAACCCACCACAGGTCCATGAACACAGCTCTGATCAGGCATTTGAACCAACAAGCGATTTAGTGACGACAGTATAATAAAAAAAAACGTCTACACATTCATCTCTGTAGGAAAGGTTTGCAGAGAATTTGGCAAAAAAACGTAATTTTCCTCTTGTATGTTTTGAGGGTGTGTTTGAAACCAGAGGACACGGTGGTCTCTGTCCAGGCCTGCAGTGGTCAGTCGGGCGGTGAATGTGGGTCAGGGTAGAAGGTGACCGGGCCGATGGAGGGGTGGGTGGGGGTGGAGGGGTGGTCGGTGGCCGGCGAGCCATGCTGGCCACACAGATGGTGGTGGTGGAGGAGGGAGAGTGTGTCCTCCAGAAAGGTCCTGCTGCGGGGAGCCTCTCCTGCTTCACTCTAACACTGTCCGACAGGTTCATGCTAATGAGGCTGTTAGTATGAGCAACTACAACAGCATCACCTGGACTGTCTGACAGGTGAATTCTGGGAAGGGCAGCTCAACATGTGGACAAAAGAACAAAAATGTTCTCTATCCCTTTTTTTTTTAAATTTTAGAGCTTGTGTTAGAATTGTTTTTGTTTGATTGTTTTTTTGTTGTTTAGGTTTATTTTTCCTGGTTTAACAAGATTATTTTGTGTGCATTGTGACAAATGTGACGTAGCTGTTTTGGTGCAACATTTCCTTTCCTTCTGAACAAACTGTGTTTATTATCTTGTATGTTTCTGTGAGAGTTTTGTATCTGGAAAGTGAGGACGTTCTGTTCTGAGCGCCGACTTGAGGCAGGTTCCATCTGAAAATGGTGTGGAACGTGTGCAACAAGCACTGAGGTACATTTTCTCTCATTTGGTGGGCGTGTCAGAGGTGTTACCCAATCAGCAGCGGCATATATATCAACACCATTGTATTAAAAAGGTGTTCAGTGCAACACTGTTAAATAAATGTCTTGCTACATTTAGTCAGGTCTGAATGTGCCCTTGGTGATGTAGGTTAATGCTGGAATACGATTTACATTTATGTTGAGGGTTGAACATGTTAATTAATGTTTAAATTAGACAGCTGATATGAGACGATTGAAAGCAGTCGTTTCCGCTGCACTGGGAAAAATCTCTCTCCTCAAAGGTGTATATAGAAAGAGAGGAGAGTCTGTGTGTCTTTCTATGAAGTTCCTGAGGGAATATTGTCAGCTGACGGCAGTTTTCCCTCAGGATCTTCATGAAAACAGAGTGCACTCTGGGAGTTTGTTGTGTGGGGCATAATTTATATGAAACAAGTCCTATAGGACTGTTGTCTATAGGCTTTACATCCACACAGATTGACACGATCACAGTGGGAGCTGCTCAAAGACAACTGGATCAACCTTTGGTTTTTATTATAGACCAACTGCTTCACAGAGAAATAAAATGAACAACATGATACTAATCTCCACATTATCTGCATGAGCTGTTGGAGGTTTAACTGTTAATAAAATGTTTTATTGGATCAATTTAAAGGACCAGTGTGTGTATTTTTGTCGAGATATAACGACGAACCTGCAGCTTGCAAACACCTCATCTCACGTTTGCCTTTCAAACATACAGGAAAATGTACAGTATATATGTTGGATGCAAAATTTGCACAAAACACAAAAGGCCATATGTAGAGCCAGTGTTTAGTTTGTCCACTCTGGGCTGCTGTAGAAACATGGTGGTCTAACATGGTGACTTGTGTGGAGATAAAGGGCTCATTCTAAGGTAACGAAAACGCAGATGATTTCAGGTGATTACACACAAATAAAAACATACTTATCATGTGTGTTTGTTTTTTTAAACTTCTTTATCAGCTGCTCATATAACTTTGATTTGTACGTTTTAATCACAATTATTTAATAATAATTTCCAGAGAAAGGAATCAATAGACGCCTTCTCTGAGTGACAAATATGGATCGTTTCATTTCAAATATTAAATCAAATATTAAAAGATTTTTGGTTTATATGAGTGATGTAGATTAAACCCCAGATTATGTTAAATGCAAACTATGCAGGAGAAAACAATGCACAGACTCATATAAAAGTAATCCCTCTCAATCACCAGAGGTGTGCTGCAGCGTCTGCATCGTGACCCCGCCTCCACACATACCTTCTTACTTTCTCATTATTCTGCTGTGCTCAGGATGTTTTACCAACCCAAAATGTTTGTATTTAACTTCACAGGAGTGAAACTCAGGAATCAACTAACCAACTGATACATCCTCCTTATTATTACTTATTGGAGGGGAAATAAGCCTGGACTAGGCAGTGGCTACAACCAGATGCTCCAACACAACAATTTACAGAATGGACGGACACATTCTCTACAAACATTTTCTATAAAAATACACACAGACAAATTTAGGGGAATGTGGTCAAAATGGATTATGTACAATACGTCATTAACGGAGACCTGACCTACTTTAATGGAAATTGGCATCTCTGATGGACTACTGCAGAAACTGTGTTATAAGGAGCGGAGGAGTGGTTGAATGAGTGTGTGTGACATCATTTGATCAAATGTTTCTAGTTAATTAACATAAAATGAAAGGGAGAACAAGAAAAGGAAGAAAAGCTTTATGCAGATAGGGATTAATGCAATTATTTTTATTTATGTCTTAAGCAAAATGTAATTTATGTAATGAAACATCTTTCAAAATGTAAATGAATGACCAACAAAAGAAAAAACATTAAAGAAAAACAACAAAATATAACAGTTAAAATTAAGCATTTTCTAAACTGTCAAGACTTTTTATGGAGCTGGTGATTACCATACTCAAAAGACAAAAAAACTAAAGTAACAATCTGTAAAGTTGGTGGGTTAATTCTACTTTGAGGGTTTAAGTTTTGTTAAACTTTTAAAACTTGGTCAGCCCGGTGTCAGTCATTACAAACTCGTGTTGCGCAGCCAAATATTGTTCAAACCAACAGAACTTTATTATCAATCACTGTGGTGATCACAAATGCACAATCACACCAACAAATGCACAGTTTTTAAACCCTCAATATGTCTCGTCTTTCATCCTCAAGCACCTTCAAACTTTTAACTTTTATTCCACATGTCTTGCAGATCATTTTAGATACATTTCCATTAAACACATTTGCCATTATTGCAAACATTGTTATGTATTCTCCTGCAGCAGGTGGAAGACAGAGAGAGCTGAGATCCAGCAGAAGAAGTGAACGTATACTTACGTCTCTGGTGGGATCTTCATCTGAGCCTGAGCTGTAATCCACAGGCAGAAAAATCCCAGAATCCCCAGGAGCCTCCTCATTCCCAGCGCCCTGCCCTCCATCCTGCCTTCAACTCCCAACATCACGCTCAGATTCTAAAATTATGGAGGCGGTTTCACGAACTGAGATCAGCTCTCCAAGTTCAAGAGGATCATAAAGAGTTTATAGGAAACGGCTTCCTCATGTTGGCTAAAGCGAGCAGAGGACGGCGGTCACAGCGGTGGGCTTTGGACCCTGAACGCTCTCCGTCATGTCTGGATAAACGCGTCCTGCTGCCGGCATCTTCCTGTCTCAGCTTCTCATCCTCTTTAAAGAAACTTCCAGAGGATCTTTAATGCCGCTAAATTAATCCAGGACAAACTGACAGAGAGAGAAAATCTAGTTTTGGTGCAAAATGAGGAAAAAAAAAACAACTTTTCAGGTTAAAGATGAAAATTGCTCCTCCACAAGAAGAACATGACAGACAGAAGTTTCCTCTGCACCTGCTCCAAGCTCTCCCAGGATTTTCCAGGTTTTTCCAGGTTGCTCCTCATGAAACCAGGACTAATAAGTGGGTTAATTTCTCCAGCTTGCATATATTTAGGAAGACATAAAGCTGCCGGCAGTCTGCAGCAGATTTTTGCAGCTGCTCGCCTCCACTGTCACCCAATTTGCAACGTAATCCACTTGGATTAAAAACTCCTCTTCCCCATGGACAGAGAGAGAGAGGGAGAGAGAGATGAGGGGTGAGCGAGGGGAGGGATTGGAGCAGCGGATTGGACGAGGGCTCTGTTTTATCTAAGAGGATTAGAGCGATTTCTGGAGACAGACTCTCTGACGACCAATCGGGGGCGGCCGGAAGAAAAGAAACCCTGAGGTTCAGTTTGGCTGCTGAAAGAGAGACAGAGGGCGAGCAGCCAACAGTGACATGATGCCCCAACGTGCGCATGCACACACACACACGCACACACACACACACACACAGATGAATCACACATGCAGACAATAATTACACAGAATAACTGAGTAAAAACAAACACAAACTCCTGAGTTCATATTAATTTTACTCTCTGACTCCTGCAGGGGGATTCGACCTGTGTTTGACTCACAGGACCAGCAGCTCTGAGGTCAGTGCCTGGCTCAGGGGCAGCGGCAGGCAGGAGTCTCATACATGACGGAGCGAGCGGACAAAAACCTCACTCAGACTTTTGGGAAGACTGAATGGAGAGTAATCAACACTTCATTCATGGTTCTGATGATGTGGCTTGTGTTATTTCCTCCACAGAGTTGATTCAATGAAATGTTAATTTGCCAATCGGTTTTATTCCTATTTTTAGCTACAAGTACCACACATCACTGGCTTACAAACAGCCTATCATATCTCTACGTGCTACTGTGACACACAAACAGCCAATCATTTCACAGGTATCTTCATCTATCACCCCGTCGACACTTAAGAAACAGTGTGGAGTTAGACATGAGACAACAAACGGTGAGAGTGACACAGGAGATGAACAGAAACAGTGACAAAATGAGTGTGGTGTGTTGGTTTTTTCTGTTGTGCTTTATAAGTCAGACACCAACTATCAGAGGGAGGCTCATTCATAGCTCAGCTCTGATTAGAACCGCTGGTCCTTTGTGTCGAAAGGAGCCAAACAGACGGACGGATGGATCAACTATCAGAACGGCGTTGTGTGTAAACTGCAGGAATAGCGTCCAGACCAACACTGGTAATACAACAAACTTCTTTTGTAACCTCAGCTGCTTCTGCCCTTTGGAGTTCACAACATGTCATCAGTCACAAGCTAACCCTAAAAATTCACAAGCCACAAGCTTGGGTGAAATCGGTTGGTTCACGCCTACGTAAGCACACGTCGTATTTTGTTTTACTGGAAGAAAACATGATCTGATTTTGATACAGGAATATCATTTGATTTTTTAAATATTTTTCACAGCAGCCGTCCAGCATCAATTGCCCCGCACACTGCGCACTCTGTTGCACCATGTATTAAGGATTGGAACAGTAGAAAGACAAACCAAGATGTTTCTGGTTAGTTTTCTTTTGTTTCTGTTGTGTTGTCAGACTTGTATAATAAAAATCTGAACCTGTCAGTGGCAAAAACAAGCACAAGCGTCACCTGTCCTGTGCTCTCCGTGGGGCGCTCTGGTGTCTGACGGCACATCACATGCACACAGGTACTGTACACACACTCTCACAGGTTTGAGTCCACACTCTGGACCAGATTGACTGTAACGTTAAATCTAATCTGATGAAAGCTAATTAGAGTCAAGGCTGTTGACCAAGTTTAGCTCATCATCATCTCTGTATCACCACAGGACTGAACTATAGATCCGGACAGTCTACCTACAGCTGTTTTCCTTCAGAGCTCCTTTCACACATGCAGCCTGGAACATCTCCTGCATGGGGTCATGTATCAATGGGAGCAGGGATCAATATTCAGACAAATCTGCACCTCCAATTTCCTCCACATCAGCCGGCAGTGTGGGCGTCCCTGCCACCAACCACAGAGAGCGGAGACATAAAACAACTGATACGATGTGTCTGATGACAGCAGATTTTACTCAGGTTATGATCATATTTCTGATAAATATTTGCTGAAGTTTGAATCTGGAGTTTGTAGAGTAACTACTTAAAACTTAATTTGCTCTTATTAGTACATTAACTGTCATTTAGTGTTATATCAGTTCAGCTAGGTTTTATTTATAATAAGCTGCTCTCTAATGTTGTTGATTGTCATTTTGTGATTTTTGTTTTTTGTAGGGCTGTCAAAATTAACGCGTTAACGCGGATTAATCCATCATCATGATTAATCTGATTAAAAATTTTAACGCAATTAATGCATCTGCAGCGCAGAATGACTCAAAGTCCCTGAAACGTCTCTGGCAACGGCCAGACACGGTCTTGTCTGGTCTTGTCCAAGTAGACTTACCATCGCGCATGCCGCCGCACATGCACAAATGGGTAGTTGATCCGGTAGTGGCATATATATAGATATGTATAATAAAGGCTAGATGTCTTAAGGCGGAGTCTCTAACGGCATCACCGGGTGGCCATCTTACCCCAGGCAAGCTCTCTGGCGGAGTCTGTAGTATGTGAAGGAAGGTGAGTGATCTGCACAAACGTAAATACTCGTATCTCGCTGAAATCTTGACGGATTTACAAACGGTTTGGTTTCTTACAAACGTTATTAACGTGGCTACAATTCTGGATGTTTGACCGGAAGTATAACATAATTATCCATAAGTGCAGTGTTACAACTACACCTCTGACATTTATAACAAACCAAACCGTTTGAAAATCGGTAGAAAATTGAGCGAGTTATGGTTATTTAAAAAGTATGCACCACTACCACACAATGTTATGGGTGAGCCAGCTGACTGTGGCAAGATGGCCGCCAGTGCGGACGTGCGATTGCATTGGCCGGCAGCGCGGAGGAGACATCTAGCCTTTATTATACATATCTATGTAGGCCTATATATTCCCTTCTTTCTTGAGTCTGTTTGCTCATGCAAAATGAAACGCGATTAATATAGATTAAAAATGAATGATATTTAATCGTGATTAATCGAACCACAGTAACCCTGTGATTAATCTGATTAAAAATTTTAATCGTTTGACAGCACTAGTTTTTTGTTAAAGTTCAGACACCGTTTAAGCACCGTATCGAAAAAAATACAATACTGAACTGTAGTTTCCATCACTGTTGCAAGAGAAAATGTGGTGCCAATTTTGTCTAGTTTGTCTCTTTGAAAACCATCTTTCACCATCATCCTGTTTCTGAAAGTGTCATTTTTACCTGTCATTTGTGTGTGAAGAGATATCAATACTCAAAGAGATGTTGACTCAGACAGACCTAAAAAGTGTTACAACAATCTGCTTCTTAAACTTGAAGAAAAAAAACAACCAAGTGATTATTTTTAGAAAAATATCACATCACGTTTGTTTTCCTCTTATTGATTCTGTGTCAAATACAGGATTGTTTACTTCCTAAATAGTTTGACCTTCTGATTCGCAGCATGTCTGAAATTTAAAGCCAGTCACGTTCAGTTTGAGTCCAAGTTCTCAAACACCGAAGAACCTGAAGAACCTCACAAGTTATTATTAATATGAAGCCAACATTCATCTCAGAACTCCACCTGTGATTCTTTATACTCACTCAGCCGCAGCTCACTGAGACCGAAGTCATCAGGTGTTGAGATGTAAAACTCAAAGTGCAGGTCTGCTTGCAGCAGGTTGGTGGTTTCACACTTCATTTATTATTGATCAGTCACAAGAATAACCACAGAGTGATCAATAGATCAGAGAGTCAAGACAAGATCTGATACTTCACTGCTGTGACCGACTGCTTTATCACATCCGCTGTGTCCTTATTTATGATGGTCAGACTAATTATTAGGGCTGCAACTAACAATTATCTTCATAGTTAATTAATCAGATGATAATTTTATAGATTAATCAATTAATGGTTGTCTTAAAATGTCAGAAAATGGTGAAAAATGATAATCAGTGATTCCCAAAGGCCAAGATGACGTCCTCAAATGTATTTTTTCTCACAAAACAAAAATATTAGATTTACTGTCAGAGAGGAGTAAATAAAATCAAAAATATTCACATTTAAGAAACTGAAATAAGAGAATATTATTATTTTTTCCTTACAAAAAAAGACTCAAACAAACAATAAATCGATTATCAAAATAGTTGGATGTTAATTTCATATTCGATTAATAATCAATTAATCTCTGCAGCTCTACTAATTACATGTATCGAAACAGCACTTCATAAAAAACTCCATGATAGACATTAAAACTGATCACTAAAATATTAATTACTGACACAGAATGACAATAATTAAAGGGTTACTGCAACTCTTAAACACTCAAGTCCTGTTGTAGAAACATTCAGACTGCAGAGAACAAATGAGGCAACAGCTCCCTCTAGTGTTTAAAGACATAACATACAACTGTTCTCTATAGTTACACACACACACACACACACACACACACTATAATGAATCCAGTTTGTCATCGTCTTTCAACACAAACTGAATTTCTAACAAAGTCAGACTGTCACTTGTTGAACAGCGTTAAACTGCATCAGGTGCTCTTATTTTTTTATTATGGTTCCTAATAGATGCAGCACTCAAAATGAAGGATGTCCTGTTGTTCTGGAGATAATGAGAGAGACAGTGGAAGAACTTCACATTACAAATGAAATGATTAAACTAATGCGCCATGGAATACAGTATGGGGCTGCACAATTAATCATAATTGTAATAAAATTGCAATATGACCAAGTGCAATATCCAAATCAGAACAATCAGATCCAAATCGCAATTTTTTGAAAAAGGAAAAATATATGAGAAAACAGCATTATAATGAAGTACTGTAGTGCTGCAGAGATGATTTGGACTAAAAATCTTCCTCTCCACATGAAAGAAAACAAAAATCAATAAATATCACGTCACATTTTTGGTATGCATGAAAATTGTAATGCAAAACTGATCATTCCCACTAATCGTATTGCATATTACAATTGCAATTTCAGTCAAAATAATCCCAATATGATTTTTTTTTTAAAATCAAATTATGCAGCCCTAATGCAGTACACCCTATAATCATTTTAACTTGGGTGTCATGTCACACACACGCTTACAAACTGTCATTGTATTTAAAATACTGTTTATAGTTTTTAAATTATTTTTTATCATAATAATGTTTATTGTGAGATGTGTTCAACGTGTGTGCATATAAATCAGAAACAAGTTTTGCAGCTTCACTGTATTTTGCAGTAATGCATTTATTAGTAACTCTACATTTTTATTGTAGATGTGTGCAGGAAGTGCAAGGAACTACAAGCAGAACATCCATGGTGGACCAGTGTGAGTTGTGAGTTACTGAAACAAAGTGATTAAACCATGTTTATGATGTAAAATGAAAAATAGAAGAACTTCAGTCTGGGACAGTTGGAAGCAGAGTTCAGGAGAAGCTGTGGGACGATGAAGGAAAAAGGTTTTTGAGCCCTGATGATGGATTTGGTTCCTGGTTCTGTTTCCTGTTTCCCAGACTCACTAAGAAGAACCAAAGAATCTCACTTGTCATTATGTTTTATACATTTAAATGATTGTCAGACTAATGCAGATAAAATAAGAACAAACCCATCAGCACCCTCTGGTGGAAAAACTGTGTAACATAACTTATGCTTGAAATTTCTCTACTGACATTCCTTATTACTACTACTACAAGGACATGCAGTGTTTGTTTCCTGTGTAAAATATCACACATTTTTAAGCGTGTAAGAAATATTTTATATGCAACAAATACATATGAATAACTGTTTTTAATATACTGCATATGTAACATGAGTATAATGTGCGTACTTGCATTCATTCCTGAGATGTTTTCCTGCTGATCAGATCAGAGGTTATGAAACAGAAATAAAAGCTCAGTGTAGTGAAGTGACGGATCAGGTTTTAAGACACTAACTGCTTTCATCATTTTTATGATCCTGGTCATGAAGTTCAGTCGTCCTTCGACCACCGACTGAATCTGCACACCAGCACATTCTTCACTCAGACTTCTCAGAACTGTGTGTGTGAGTGTGTGTGTGAGTGTGTGTCGTAAGATGCTGATGAGGTGGGTTCCAGGTACACTGGGTGTCATGGTGGATCTGGTAACAGTGTGGTCTCAGTGTCAGAGCTGTGTGTAAATCACGCTGTTAGAGTGTTTCACTGACACACCCACCCACACTCATGCATGCTCAGACTCACATGTTTTTTTTTTTTAGTTTACATTAAGTTCATGTTCAGACACACTTTGCTCTGGTGAATCAAACCAGTTACAGTTACACAGGTCTGT
>JAJHUR010089867.1:0-10089 GCA_027495735.1 Lutjanus campechanus | reverse complement strand
CAGATGACGTCATATTCTCATTTGCATGTTTATGAGGTCTTATGCATTCATTTACAGAAAACTTAGTGGTTGTGTTGGTTGCAGTGAAGGGGAGATCAGCAGATAGACAAAGAAATCTATAGCCATATAATCCAAAACTGACTGCAGGGGCTTCATATATCTGAAATAAAAAAGTTTTTACAAAGCGAGGGTGAAGATCAAACTAATTATAAATCCTCATTCATTTTCTTATTCTTATACTGACTAGAACACCCTAATCCAGAGATGAAGAGAGAAAGAGTGAGAAGCTCAAACAAGATCAAACTAATTATTTAAAGTTACTTAACTTATTACACTTTCTGAGCAGCTTGCCTAACACTGATTGTAATGTACAGTGTCATTCATGGCCAGTTGTCAGCATGGCTGCTAGCTGTAGCAAATATAAGAAGGTCCATTGTTTGACTTGCTTCTCAACGGCAAAAACTGTTGACTGTTAGTTTCTAGTGTATTTTATCCTATTCTATAGCACAGTGTTTCCCAAATGTTTTTTCTGGGGACCACCTTTTTAAAAATGACAATGCGACATTGCGACCCAATTTACAACAGACCTTATCAATAAATCTTGGGAAGAGTTAATTTGTGTATAAATGAACATTCCTGACCATTCTTACTGTATTTTCCACATCCCCTTATATTATCTCAACGCATGTTATTGAAAACATACAGACGTTAAATATTTTATAAATGAGAAATAAATATATATTTTGGGGCTATTTTTGCCTTTTATTGACAGGACAGCCGGAAAGTAGATACTGTAGGAAACGGGGTAGAGAGAGAGGATAACACGCAGCAAAGGGCCGCAGGTGAGAGTCGAACCAGCGGCTGCTGCAGAGGACTAACAGCCTCCATACAAGGGTCGGACGCTCATCTTAGTCTACTTCTTAGTAAATAAGACAAAATAAGTGCATTTAAGCAGAATTAACAGGCTCTTGTTTTCCTTTCACCAGTAAAACAATATACACATTTTAAATCTTAATTTGCAAATTTATTATTTTAGTTTGGCAATCTGAATAAAATCTTTGACTGCTTGACTTGACTGCTGTTGCAAATGTTGTGTTTTTGTCAACATGTTCACACTCCCAATTCAACAGATTTGGCAGTACAGCTTGGTCAGTGGCCCTAAGCTACAAACTATGATGCTGTCTGTACCCCTCCAGCATTAGTTTTGAACACGCAGGTTTACATGATCAAGTTGGCAATAATTAATATGCAACATTTGGGACCTTTCAAAATAAAGTCACCAAAACTATTTGGGTAGGTTCTGGCAACAAAAATACTTGCACTCTTGCAGGATAAGTCACTATAAAATGGAATAATCAGGAAGAGAATCTTAAAAACAGCCCAGCAACATGCACAACCCAGCAGTTGGTCAGCTCACTTGGTTACATTTGCCTTCACCTTCCGTTATGTTCATTCATGTCTATCGCAGGTCTTTGCCGAGGGCCAAGAGGACTGGGCAAAGACACACAGCCAACAGAAAGCTGCTCAGAGCCGGGTAGCTCTGGATAAGAGGGTCGGTGGTAGACTCCCATCTCTAGGAAAAAAACACTGGAGTCGCTCTGACGTCGGTGTATGTTTCAAACTTTTGGGATTATAAAGAGTATTTATTTTCACTCCTGCGCCTCCACCTTTGCAGCAGCGATCCACGAAGAAATCACAGCCCCGCGGACCGACCAGTCGAGAGGGCAGCCTTTCTTTTTTAGACTTTTGGGATTAAAAAGTGAAATTATTTTTACTTCCACTTATCAACCCTCTGCAGCAGCAATCCACGGAGAAATCATGAACCCGCGGACCGGCCAGGTGAGAGCTCGTCCAGTTATATTTAAGGGAAATATCATGTTATGTTTAAACTTGTGTAGATAATATATGTAATATAGATACATCAACATACAGTAGACTATTGGTTTCACACAGGAGAGAAACCTATGGATTTTTATTCAATCCATCCATCCATCCACCCCACCTCCTCCATATAACTTTTTTTGTTGTCACCTTACCTAGACAGCACATCAAAACATAATGCTAAAAGCACCTCCACAAATTACATAGAGGTACCTACAGCATCATAGAGGCACCGACTAAGCTGCTGTATGTGATGCGTTGGGAGTGCGGATGGGCTGGTTTTTCTGTAGCTACAAAGCAGGTGAACTGTGCCTTTGTGTGCATAGATGTGGTGAGGAGCAGGTCAGATGTGTCTCTGAGTTGGCCATCATGTCCAAGGTGGATTAACTGAATCAAGGCATATCACTTTTTCTTCCCATAAATATTTCCGAACTACAATAGAAATAGCCTTAAATAACTGAAAAGCGGCATGACGACTGACCACTACATCAGTAAGCCTTATGGTGTTCAACATTTAATGTTGTCTTGATTCTGTGGGGCTTTAGAAAGTGAATGAGACAGCAAACTGATGGACGGTCAACAATAAGTGAAAAAAGAAGGCAGAAAATGAAAAGAATGGGGGGAGGACAAAGAGAACGACAGCATGACGAATTGTTTTCCTCTTGGCTGCCTTCTCAGGTTATACGTTTGCTCCTGTCCTCTCACTTTCTCTTACTTATTCTCCACTCATTTTTCCCCTGTTACTCTCTCTCTGTCTCACAACTGGTCCCTTTGTCCACTCCAAATATTTGAATGTTATACTGACTTGATTCTTAATCATACCATCAAATTGGTTTATACGGCATAGCAGTTACGCATGTTGTGTGTGATAAAGTGTGACATTATGTTCATGATCAACATCACAGAAAGATGTAGGTTATACGAGGAAAGGGTCTTTTGATAAACAAGGGGGACATTTAATAACTGCTGTATAATGAGCTTTTTTAAGATCACTGACTATAATACACTATGAAAAAGTCACAAGCATTGATCCTTGTGCAAAAAAGGAAACAAAAATCTCAGAATACATTGTGGTGCAAAAAGCAATTACCGTTTCTCTGCAGGTCTGACAGTTTCCAACAGAAACACACTAAAATACAACAAAGTAGGAAGGAAAAAAATGGCACCAAACAATTCCATTCACCACGAATACATTCTATTCACACTGACTTTTTCAAATTCAAAGTGTTTGTGGCTGCAAACCGTGGTTGTAGTGATCCAAGCACAAAGTAAATTATAGAAATTAATTCCAAGGAGGTTTGTCGACAAAATGAATCCATTCAGTTTATGCATGAAGTTTAGTGGAAAAAGTAAAACTGGGACTTGAACAACTGACCTTGAAATTAGACGGACACACTAACTGTGAGGCCGGTGGTCACTGGACAGGTAAAGCAGCTGGGAGGCATGACAAAGAAAAGAGGCCTTTACAATAAGCTTTAGTATAATGTGGTTGATGTAGATCATTCTAAGAATGGACTGAATGGCTTTCCGTTTATATGGGTTGATTTGAAAAGGAAGGAGTCCCCAGTAGGGCTGGGTATTGTTTAAAAAATTGTAATATCTGTACCCTTTGAACATTTTTCACTTAATTTGATACCCATCTTGTGAATGGAAGCGCTCCAATCTGTTCCCCTCCCTGCTTGTCAGAGACATTTTGTCACTCCCCTTAGGCGTCTCACACAGCTGCACAAGGTTCCCCTGAATGTCTGTACTGAGTGTACACTTTGCACTTTCACACTGAAGTAACTTGAAAGTGTGGTGTGTGTCTTTCAGCTGCTATCAGGTTGCGTGCACATCTGTATGAGTTACTGAGGGGTGGTGACAAAACTTCCGTATTTTATGAGTTAGGATTGCGAATGGGCTGAGCACTTGTAAAACAATCTTTCTGCATTTTTTGCACTCATTTTTATCAGACACCATAGGCATGGAATACAGTTAGTGTACTTACTGCGCTCAACTTCACCTCACCACAGCCTGCATGGATGACAGCAACACCACCAGGTACTTTGCTTCTTGCTTTTTAGGTGAAAACAACCACTCTAATTTGACTAGTGGTCAACACAAATTTGGAGGTCTTCACTTGTTTAAATGCATAGAATAAGAGAAGTGTATTTTATTATGACGCAGCAACAATCAAGAAATGTTTTAATTCGGGGTTTCATCAGCAGTAACTTAATACGGCTCCACCACAGCTGAAAGCGAATATGAATCAGTAAAATAAAGCAGATACCTGAAAGTACAAACAGCATCACTGGAGAGAAACTACACTTCAAAGCTTAGAGATTCAGTTAGAAGCTACACAAGAACTGAGAGGTGAACATAAAAAGAGTTTTAAAAATGTCACAACACGTGCTTTTTCAAGGGGGTGAAAGGAGTGTTGCCACAGGTTGGTTGTGGTCAATGAAACATCACTGCAGCCTGCTTGGAAGGCAGGTCAGGCTCACTTTGACCCAGGGCTCCAGACTGCGCCTAAATGGTCGCATTTTGCGACTAAAATTTGAGACAGTGCGAGTAAATTTTTCATCTACTCGCGCATGTGCGACCAGCAAATTTGCCGATTTTTTGAGCTGGTTTGCCAACCGACATTAACTCCAAAAGAAGAAGAAAGGAGACGAACTAGTGTTGTGTCGTTCGCGAACGATTCGTTCAAAAGAACAAATCTTTTAAGTGAACGTACTGAACCGAATCACTTCCTCAAGTGATTCGTTCGTTTCTCAGTTCAGTTGAGCTGTCAGCAGCAGAGCTGCCGCAGCACGCAGCAGCACCGGGCGGGCAGCCGGCGAGCCGCTGCAGGGAGGGACCGTGCGCGCCGACTGCGCCGCGTCGCCGACGCCTGAATCACTCGGTGAACGAATCACTCAGTGAACTACACTCTCCTGAATCATTTTCCTCTGAGGGATACACTTTCATGGCGACCGTTGTTCCCCGTTGTTTTAACAGATTTAGTTTCCAGATAAACAAACTTAAAACGTTAGGCTGGCAGTAATGAGAAGAGAGTGAGACTCACCGGCTGTAGCAGGCACTAGGGTGTGTTGTGTTCAAGTGTACCTCGGAGAAAACTAACTTTTTTTTTTCTTTAACTCTGCTAAATTGCCACCGCAACAACTCACGTATAGTAGGACACAGCACGTAACAAGTAGTGTATAAAACCCACAGTTTGAGTTGCATTTAGAAGACAAGAGGCTGCTAACCAGTGCGCCGAGGCCAAATTGATATTAAAGCTTAACACGGCCTAGTTCATTGCCAATATAATATTTAATTTCATTTATTGTTCAAGTATTTATCAGTAATACAGTGAAAATGAGAGGAAATATGAATATTTACTTTGCAAGTCGATTTCGGTGTGCGCCCCTAAATTTTCTGCTTGCGCTCCTAAAATTTTAAGTTAGGGGCCACTGTCCTCCTAGTAAAAAAAGTTAGTCTGGAGCCCTGTGACCCCACTCCAGAGTAGGTCCATCTTGGGCACAGCTTGGCGTGATTAAAGTGATAATGGAAATACAAATCAGGGTGGCATGGATTGAGTTGGCATGGCCAAAAGTGCCAGCAGAAAAGCCCCATATGTCTTTAAGGGTTCTGTCAATCTGCCTCCATCAAAGTGGACACACCTGACACACAACTACCTTATTGAATCTTCTGGTAAAGTAATACATATTATATGTTATCTGTCACTTTTTATGTTGTTATTTTGCTGTTTTGTTACTTTTGAACCAAACCCCATTCTAAAAGTACGTGTTTTATGGAAGATATATATTTTTTTCCACAGTAAAAAGGTCCATCATCACTAAGACTCTTTGATGATTCACTTTGATCTAAAGACACAATCAGCACACGTGTTGTTTACTCAGTCACATCATTAACTAACCTGCAATCAAGTGTTTGACACAGACACACCTGCTGACTGGCTGATTTTACAGTGGGTTGTAGCTGGTGTGGCTAATCAAACATCACATTTAACTGAAAAATGCTTGCAGTGATTGGCTGTGAGCAAAACCTGTACAAATAGTCATATTTTCTAAATCTAAATGGAAAAAAGGATCGAATGCAGGTATAAATTGACTAGAGAAGTGAAAATTTATATAATAGGATAATAGGATATTTTTCTACAATAATCCATAGCAGCCTTGTCTGCTTTTTCTGACCCAACTTTTGTCTGTCTGGCTGTTTTTTCATAGGAAAACTGAGAGCAATGGAATGCGTGACTGTTTCTTTTTCCTTTTATTGCTGCATTTCACCTTGAAATTGCACTTGGACCGTCCTTGAATGTGGCCTCATCCCTTCTGAAACCTCATATGTCATCTCCCACTGAAGACAAAGAGGCTGTGGCAAAGGTTGGATGGAGTACTTTTCTAAATGGACTCCTAGAAAATCCCCTTTGATAGGGAGAGTTTCTTCAGAAACCAAGGTTAATAGTGCCACAACACACTCAGTCTCGAACAAACACCTGCACAGGAGGTTTCATCGTTTCAATTCATATATCAACCAACATACACATAGTGTAAAGCAAGCACTGAAATGTAATCAGTACCTGTATAACTTATACAAGTACTATCTACCTCTACAATGGTAGACCAAAAGTAGCTCAATGAAAGGCCTCAGTCACTAACCATGGCCTCTGGTGGCCAAGATCACCTGATCAAGTTCCCAACTAAAGGGCCTACATTTCACATAAAACATATTATCAACAGTGTTGGCCCAAAGAGTCAAGGATACATTTTCTACCTGTGAAAGATGAGCTTTGAAAATTGAACAAAAAAAAAAAAACTGCGGACAGAAAACTTTTCTACGTTATAAAAGAAAGTATTTCCTTGAAAAATGTCTAGTTCACCACTTAGACAGGGAAAACTTGGAAAGTTCAAAAGAAAAAGTAACCCTGTAACCCCCAAACACAGACACAAACACAAACACAGAGCTTGGTGATAAACTGGATCCATGTTTTTATTTGCTGGTGTATTCATTGTTATTACCCTGCTTAGACAATGACCACATATCCAGATATTTCCAGCTCGACTCCAGCATCAGAAGTCAAAGGGCTTCTTTATTTATGTTAAGTAAATATGCAGCCACAAAACAAGATGCTATAGCTGTACAATACAGACAGGGGTGTTTCCAGACTGTTTTGCCTGGGGTGGCCCAAGTGGTGCACTGACTTGTGCAGGGCTGGGATGAAGTATGTGTGAGTGCAAACAGGGGATGCACCGTTACCGATACCATCATCGGGCATCGGTCCGATGCTGTCCTCACGTACCCGTACTCAAAAAACTACTCTAATACCCTACACCCGATACCACGTCACGAAAAATACCCGCTAGACACAAGCAAACATCCAAATACCCAGCACGACTTAGAATTCAAGAAGATTTTGCCTTCTTTTTTGGTCACACCATCATTATAAGCGACTAAAGCGAGAGATTAATTGTCCTCAACATCATCCACTAACGATCGCAGTGACTTTGGCAGCTGTCCGCAAAATTCTGTGCAAGTCCATGTAAAACTGAAACAACCTCACAGAGTGCACTTGTAGATCGCAGCCAGCCGCTGTCCCATCAGTCCCTGCAGGCGTGAACTAGTTGAATGTCTCGACTAATTAATCCAAAGACGAAGAGACCAGTCTGTAACCCTCTTTTCTTGGTAATAAGCCGCTACAACTTCTCTTTGTGTACTTAATCTTCACCAAAACGGCCTGACAGCACAGAGCACCCAACTTCACTGTTTGGGGTTCACAGCAGGGTGAACAAAACTGTTGCACACATGGCACCACACTTATACCTGCCATTTGTGGATTGTAAATTATTTTAAAAGTCATCATTAATAATTTAACTCTGGATCATTCACAGAAAATGCTTTTATTGGGATTATATCTTCAGTTAGGCAGACAAATAGTGTGTATATTATCCAGAGTAACTGGGACATGGCATGAAAAGACACACTGCTATTGAGTTGATTCTTTCAGATCCTTTGAGCACCACAAACAACACTGTAGCCACCTCCACTGTGTTGGGGCGTTTAATATAGTAGAAGACGCACTCAACACAGGTGTTAAAAACACAGACAAGCTCAGCACAAAAACTACCATCATGGTCACAATGAGCGTCATCGTACCAACATAATAAATAATTAGGAGGGAGTGCAGTCAGCATCTGTGCCAAGAGAGAAAAAATCCAGACACCTACAACTGCAGAAGATAGATTCAACATATATAATATACAACAAAAATAATAAAAAATTCCAAGGGTACCTTCACGTCTCTTTCTCTAAGAATTTACCAAGCCAACCCTGGCTACAAAGACAAAGGAATGAAAAAAAGAAAAGAAAAAAAGAATACTGTAGCAGATATTTTTTTGTGTGAAAAGCCATTCTTAGAAATTTCCGCAGTGATGATACACTGTACACCAGTGCTTATTGGTTTAAAAATAAATAGAGGAAAATATAACCAACTAACCCTAAAACCAACCTTCATCTCCACGAGGCTGTCTCAGCAAATTTGGACATCTGACAGCGAGCACTGTGGCGTTTGCATCGTGTCAACACTGGTGATGCTGCATGTATTTACTCATTGTATTTGACAACCACTCCTTTAAACAAGCATAAGTAATAATCAAGCATCACTTTATTTTCCTTTCGTGTGATATTGTTTCTCAAACACAAACAACAGCAGGCCTATATCACACTATGGCCAAAGGAAAAACACCAGACATTTCTTTTTTAATCATAGTGAGCTTTTTCACTGCCTTGGAAAATAGTGGTAGCTTTATGGAGGGTGGACACAATAACATGAACACCTGTGCAGTATAATGCAACCTCATGCAATAGCACAGCAATAAATAAGGCCTTTGTTACAGTATATTACATTCAGTTAAAATGTTGAGGAAAGGAGAGGAAAATACATAAAAGTGAAGAGAGAAAGGACGAGAGGTTACAAGAATCATGGAGAAGCAAAGAAAACAAAGTAAAGGAGAAAGGGGAGAAGATAAAAAAGCCAAAAGAGAATGAAAAAAGATGAGGGATGAGTGAACAGTGAAGGCGAAAGAGGGGGCACGAAAATGAGGATAAATAAAAGATGGAGGATGAAAAAGTTCGGTGAAGAGGAACAGCAAGGTGGGGTAAGAGGAACAGAGAAATAAGGCAGTAGCTATATGTTAGAAAAAGAAATGGAAAAATAAAGGACTGGTAACGGAAGAGAAGAAGAGCAGAAAAGATGACAAGAAAAAGAGTGTAGGAAGGAGAGGGGAGGACAAAAAAAATGCAGGGCAAGATAATGAAATAAGACGAAAGCAAAGTGAAATGAGGAGTAAGCAAACACAATGAGAGAGAGGCGGTGATGAGCGGAGACAAACAGGAGATGGAGAGGAGGGAAGCAGTGGAGCATGGGTAATGTGTTGGCAGCAGAGGGAGGGAGAGAGGGAGAGAAGGAGAGCAGAAGGCTTGTAAATGTTGGATGAGAGAAGTATACATGGCACTGTGACTCACTGGAGCTGCCCCAGCACTTGTGAGGGCAAGTGCTTTACACACTCTCTCTCTCTCTCTATCTCTCTCTCTCATACACACACACGCACACACTCACACTAAATATTAATATTACCCTTCTTGTGAGGACTGCATGTATTATACCTGAATGTCGTTCTAATCTTGAACTTCAATTCTTATCTCTTAAATGATAATGAGGATCATGTAGCTCCTTTCCAATTTACCAGAAAGCCCCAAAGTGTTCAATATTAAACTATGAAATAAATTCGCACATGATGCAATTATTTGTGAAATACTTTATGAAATGACTAAAACTCATTTTATGAAATATTATTTTTTAAAATCATTTATCTCTAAAGCGTCAAGTAATATTTCCCAATCACACTTTTATTTCCTCCCACTTTCTACTCCATGACATCGCCTTTCATTGTCACAGGAGCTAAATCTAGCAGCTGTTGAGGTTGCTAGCTTAGAAAAGCCAGAGGCGTGTGATTGGCTGAAAGGTGAGAGGGTGGTGACAACACAACAACAACATTCATGAAAAGTGGCATGTTGTTAATAAAATGTACCATTCTTATGGATTTATAACAGGCTTTTGGATGAGTTTTTTTTTTTTTTTTTAAATAAAAAAAAGTCCCATACAACTTGGTAGCACTTTTTAACAATAAATGGTAAATTGATTGTTTAACAAACTCAGTTAAAAGT
>JAJHUR010089862.1:0-12996 GCA_027495735.1 Lutjanus campechanus | reverse complement strand
GTAAGTTAGTTTATATTTTAACAAGAAATTAAATTTTAAAATCCTAACAATGCTCGCCTTGGTATTTTATTGACAGGCGATACAAAGGTTTCTGCAGCAGATTTAAAGCTATGGCTGCCTCATGTTTTCATAAGCCCCCCGTCTGATGCCCTGATATCATTATGTCTTAGTGTTAAACCCTTTATGTGCCTGTAAGACATTTGTAGAAGTGAGATTAGGCAAATTAACATACATATGTATCACCGGTTCAACCATGTTGACCTTAGAGGGATGTACAATGGTTTCCTCATCCCTAATTCGCCCAGGGCTGCCCCACAAGCATGTGGATTATCACCTGGCTTCAATGGCTTGAGATGGATCATTTTAGTATTTTTTTCTGACATGAATAATACATCAATATCATGTCTTTGAGGATATTTTTCTCTATTTGTTTGCAGGAGTCTGCTTCTCTTGCTCACCTGGTTGTCATAGCATGTGTGTGTGCTGTGTGCAACGCTGAGAGATATACAGCCGTTGCTGGCCCCTCTGTGAGGAACCTCAAAGAGTCTGATCACTGACTTCTCCATCTCATTTTAGGCAAATCAAAGTGTGAAAAGTCTCTCCTGAAGCAATATCTCCATCATCAGGTTGGGTCAAGAATGTTTATGAAGGCTGTGTGCCATATTACCTGTAATCTCCAGAGTATGAACTGCTGTATTTCTTACTTCTCTATGCTCCCAGGAGGGAAAAAATGCCAAAATTATCTTGCATTGCACCTTTTCCGCAACACCCCAACGTGGCAAATCAAAGCCTCAAAACCGTACATGTCACTGTGCCCAAGGTCACCGAGAGAAATGAGAAATCTCTGTGTACTGTACAGTCCATCCCTATAAACATGCCACACAGCCTCTGAAGTCTGACTCTGCTTTTAAGAAGTCCAAGTTTGTTTAATAGTACATAATGCAATAAGCCGATGGACCCCTGCCGGAGTTCAGAGAGTCAACGCTTGAATTAGGTTTGGGGCAGGTGGGTGGAGGTAGGGCAGGGGGATTGATGGGCTGGGGGGGTAGTTGAGGTAATCATGAGTTTTGCAGGTGAGACGAGCTGAACTCATACTGTCTACCAGACTGTCTGGCATCCAAGAACATTAGCAAGAATATCAAAGCTCTATACTCTTATTTATCACCGTATGTTAAATACATTTAGGACACGAGACACATTTGAACCTGACATGATACAACCCTCTGAATTTTGCAGGTACTGATATTTGGGGTCTCAGTGACTGCGAGCTCTTTATAGGACACAATTCACAAAACACAAATAAAATTGTTTTTATCAGCTTAACATTCACTTTTTTCACCCTAATTTAATGAGAATTAATTCACGTATTCATTCATGTATGCATCCATGTTTCAGACATCTGCATCAGAAAATGACATGTCAGTTCTCTCTGAGGTCAGCTGTCAAATATGGTTGAATAAAAATGGATTTTCGAGCGGTCTATCTGTATTTTTTGTAAAGCTCCCCTCCTGCCTCCCTAAATAAGTGTGTACACACACTTGTCAGAAGGCTGATTAGATTTCTATTACTGGAGTTTTACAACAGTTTGTTTATAAAAGGTCTAACAAGGTGTCAAGCCTCTCTGGGATCTGACTGACAAGGGCTGGGCAATATATTGATATTATATCAATGTAGTGATATGGGACCAAATATCGTCTTAGATTTTGGATATCGTTATATTGTGATATGGCATAAGTGTTGTCTTTTCCTGTTAAAGGCTACATTACAGTAGAGTGATGAAATTTTCTGAACTTACCAGACTCTTGTAATGGTTCTGTTATTTGCCTTTACCCACTTTGATTATATCCATTTATCAAAAGATCTTATTGTGTTACTATTTTGTGAGAGCACCAGTAGTCATCCCTACAATACTGTTGCAATATCAATATCATATTTTGGAAGTATGTGGTCAAAAAATATCATGATATTTGATTTTGTCCATATTGACCAACAATTTTTCAGAATTTCTGGAATGTTATTCCAGAGAAAATGTGCATATTGACACCATATATGGTATAAACCTGTAAAAATATATGTATTTTAATTACAATCCATATCATCCAGCCCCATAACTGACATGCAAAATAACTAATGTAACTTTGTAGAATATTCTGTACTATACTGTACATTTCTCTATTAATGACCTTTTTGCAAGTAAAGGAAACATTTCTTCATACATGACACATACTGTATATGGTCATTTCTGTCAATGGTATTTTGCAACAGATTGTTTTTTAATGAGGGCAGAAGTAAATAAAAAAATATTTGAAGGGATTAAAAAAAGGTTGATTTTGTAATCTTTAATATTATTTTGACACATACATCAATAGGAACGCCCTCAAAATAATGAAGTAGAGGCTCACTGTCCTCATCAGACTGAAGTTTAGGTAAAATAAACACCAGATATCCATATTTATCCTAATGACTTTATATCAGTGTTTTATTTGTGCTTTTAAAAAACATCCCAGTCAAAAGCACCTAATTCACCCCATAGCGTTCTAATAGATGTAACTATATATTTATTGAGTTCATGTTTGTCATTGATCTCAATATAAAGTATCAACACACTATCAGGTGGGCACTGTTTTGGTCATTTTGAAGCAGACAGACAGACGCAGCAGTTACAGATTTCCTCATCTGCTCTGTCTATTCTCATTTCACACAACATGGAAATGAACTTTAACTCCTAAAATAATAATAATAATATTCTGTTTTTTTCTTCAGATGACATTAATTACATAACTAGTAATGTTTTGAGTAGAAATGAGTTGACATTTTTGCTCTGGTGGTTGCTTCTTACAGTAGTTTAATCTCAAGGTCCCCGGGGACCACAGTTGGTAGTCCTTGTGTGTTAAACATGTTAGTAGGAAGGTAATGCTTATTTCTTCTCATCTTGTCATTTTTCTGAACACAGCAGTTTTCAGGTGTGCCATAAAGACCACCATGGGGACGGTGTTGTATATCTGAGTGAGTTTTAAAACAGAAGGATATCTGCTCTCAGCGGGCTGTTTGACTCTAAAGCTCCCACTGCTGTCTGAAGGAACTCACTGCACTAATAACTTCATATTCATATTCAGTATCATAAAAAAGGAGCATTATTTTACAAGCCATGTTCTTACATCACAAAGGCAGCTTTGAACATATACAGTTTAATATAAGAATTCTACATGTAGCACATGTATTATATACTTGAGGGGAAAAAAAGGGGGTGCAGATGTTGTGGGGTGACACAATTGAATTTATGACAAGATTAGACTTTTTCAAAAGATCCTATAGCTGCTAGGTAGTCACTGAAATCATTACGTTAATAACCTAAAACATGAGGCATAGGATTACTCTATGAATCCATCAATAAATTAGAATAATGTCAGCGAGCAGCCTTAAAAAATGTTCTTTAAACTGACATGACATTTTTTGTTCCATTTCCAAATGACCGCTGGCAGAGATTGCTGGCTCTCCTATTAATTCTCAGGTTTTCAAGGAAAAATATATCTATCATAAGTAGAAATAATGAAGTTGAAGAGCTGATGCCCCGAGGAGCAGTCACAAAGAATTATATCTTTCTATAACACAGGACACAGGCAAAAGATAAGTACCTGTCAGTTGGCATACTTTCTGCTACATGTGCCTATCAATAAAAGAGATTATTTTCCCCAGTTATTACAACAAAGATCTGGGGGGCTCGAAGATTGCACCTTTAATGAGAAGGAATGATTTCCTCCTGCACACTCACAACCACACTTGAAGTGAGTGAGCTGTAATGCCATCAATTTCCCTCCCTCTCCCTCTCTCTCTCTCTCTCGATTTTACAAGAACTTATTAAAATGAAATATTGCCAACATTAATTCACAGGGATTATTTATTACATTTTAACAGGATTATGGGGTGCAAAGCTTGATTTGGGATTCACACCCTGTATTGTGATATCGTGGTTTAGCAGTCAAATTCTGCAGTCTTGTCGTAATTAACAGTGGCAAAATAGATCATTGCCAAATGATATGTCGCTCCATGGCTAATCTTTGTGTACTGAAATGCTGGAATACTGAGGAGTGAATTGAACGGGTGGAAACTTGGAGCATGTCTCTATCAGTGGAGGGAAATGAATATCAGTACTCACAAAACAACAAATTGACTTTTTTGGGTGGAAGAGTATGCTTGGAAGATTCAACTCCACTATTTTGTAACGGTGGGTCTAAACTTGGGGTTTAGGACCCCCGAGGGGTTTGCAAGATAATTTCTGGGGGTCGCCAGATGACTGTGGAGAAAAAAAACATATTGTGGCGAGCAGCACCGAACAAGATTCAGGAAGCAGCTCTCAGTGATGTCAGCCGCTTAAAGACATTCAACTTGAGAGACAAGCATTCAAAAATATGGAATTTAACAACCACGTCACTAATAGTTAAAACTATAAACCAGCACAGAAATGATGAAGAACATAAACAATCATGTTGGAGCAACATATGATGCCATCCAGATGACGTCTTTTTAAGGGACGTCCCTGCTTATTTCACATTATGCACACATCACAACAGTGTGGCTTTGTAGTGAAAGAGTTTGAATTTTGTCTTATAAACTAGCAAACTACTGGCAAATTACTCAGTCAAGCACTAGGCATGATGGGAAATACGAGCTGTATTTTAGAATGGGAATGACTTTTACATTGTATTGCCTGTACTGGTGATGCAATTTGCCTCAGAATAGATTTTATTGAGTTTATTTTGTGTTTGAGTTTCTCGGGCAGGCAGGGGTGAGGGTTGCAATCACCAGTCTTATTATTTTGAGGGGTGTCATGATTCAAGAAGGTTGAGAATCACTGCAACACCAATTCAGCAGGCTAAACGCAGTATGATAATAAGATTACTTCAAAGTGAAGAACCAACTGTGGGGACTACAATGCCAATCCTTCATATATTATGGGCATGCCGGCTATCAGAATCATTCTTGGAAGTAATACATAATGAAGTTCAGATTATTATGAAAGTAAATTACTACTATCAACTCTGTCTTCTCTTTATGAACCCACCACATAGAGCAGATGAACGGGACAAATATTTGGCAAAAATCTTTAGAATCACTGCACTGAAAGCAATCGCACGCAATTTGCGTCAAACAAACAAGCCACAAATACAGACATGGAAGGATCTGATCAATCATATACAGAGACAGCAACATATATAATATCATACCAGACACACAACTGATAGTAGATGGAGAAAAGGGACCGAATACTGCAACCATGTGAACTAAGATGCACATTCAATTAAGGTTAATGTATTGACAGTTGCGATGCTTCTCCGTATTGTTGTTTATAATGTTACTTTTATTTATTGATTCTCTTCCCCTCTCCTTGTTGGTGCTAGGCTGAGTAGATCTGTTTACAAAACTGAGTAAAGGGAAATGTTTGGATGCTATACTGTAGAATCCCTCCTTTCTATGACTGTTTTACAATCAGCTTGAATTTATCTTCGAATTAGTAGTTGTGTTTCATGAATGTGTTTCATTTATTGTAACATTTATGTTGCTTTGATATTATTAGTATTACTTTAATACATTTAAATTATCTTCTTCTTCTTCTTCTTCTTCTTCTTCTTATTATTATTATTATTATTATTATTATTATTATTATCATCATTATTATCATCATTATTATTATTGGATATATATAAGATGCCTGTGTTACAGTATGCTCTTTGTCTTGCTATATCTGACATTGCACAGTGATATGAGTTTGCAGTGAACAAAGTACATGCATGGCTGAAATAAGCAGGAGTGGAAGTAACTATACAAACACTAAAATGACTGTAATTAAGTAGTTTTTGGGTACTTGTACCTTTAACAATATATTCTCGAGTCTGTTCTTGTGTTCGTACTTAAAGGCACAGTTCAATCCAAAATAGAAAATAAATATTTTTCCCTGACCTGTAGTACTATTTATCCATCTGGGGTTTTTTTTGTTTTTTTATGTGAGCTTCAGACTTTTGAGATATTGACTGTAGAGATATCTGCCTTCTCTCCAATACAATGGGACTAAATGACACTCAGCTTGTGGTGCTCTACTGCAGAAAGAAAATAGTTCATACATGAAACTGCTCTCAACAAGGTCTGTGGATTATCTTGAGTAAACAGGTCATGATTTTTGCACAGAGGCACTGGTTTTGAGTTTTTTAAAGGTATCTTTTTGGTGCTTTGAGCATCACAAGCAACTCACACCAAAAACTCTAGATGGATAAATAGCATGCCAGGGGCGAAATATGTATTTTTGAGTTTGGATGGCACTGCCCCTTTAAGTATGCATTAGTCTACTTAGTACTGAGTACAATTTGTATTAATATCCAAACCTTTCATCTGCATTTTTGTAGCCATATGGCTATCTGATCGCAAATGGGCCAGTGAAAATCATGACATATGGATGAAAAACACCCCAAAATGCTTCAGCAGACACAGATTTGGACAGATGACTGGGACACTGAACAGAACAGTGCAAAAAAATACTTTGTACTTTTACGTAAGTATTTTTTAACAGCTGTAGTTTTACTTTTAATTGAGTAATATTTTAGTTACGTAACAGTACTTGTACAGATTTTCACTACTCTTTCCACCACTGGAAATAAGTCAATGAATAAAGAGTATAAAAAGTAGAGGGTGGTTTGTCATTCTGCTTGCACTATTTTTCTGTTAAAGAGACGCCAGTCCAAATTGCAAAAGGTGATTCCTTCATCTGTTTACATTATTGAATTCTATGGTATCAGGTGTAGTGATGTTTAATAGAGCTGACATTGATGTCATGTCTGTAGCTGTCAGACTTGTTTCCCCACACAGTTATGGTGTAATGCACTGGAACAACCATATAGATGCCTCGGCAATGGTGATACAAAGAATGCAGGTGTATACCTTGATGACAGCAAAGCAATAATTCATACAGGCACCTTATCGTATTCAGCAGAAAATCCAACACTTGCAAAACACGTCTTTAATCTCAAAACGTGGCTGCTTCCTGAAACGTGCCATTAGTTATACTGATGAAGGAGCATGACTTCATACCTTAATTGGGAAGTAATGCGAAGGTCCTCAGAACAAATCTATTATGAATGGTCCTACCAGACATCACATGCAGGGGTCCCTCTGACAGCCCCGTACTCTCCAGCCACATCATCATGCTGTGTCTAGTCACATTGTGTTGTGGAAATTTTCCATGTGCTTTGTTACCACAAAAAGGGTTGCATTGAAGGTAATGGCTTTTAAACATTGTATTTACACTTGCTTTGTTTGCTTGTGTGTGGGAAGAAAGGGGATCTATAAAAGGATGTGAAACAGGGAAAGCAATCAGAAGTCTGGCCTTCACTCTCAATGTGCTGCTAACAAAAATGTTACAAGGCTAGGAGCTGCTGAAGTACCTCCAGACAGAAAGAGATTTCTGTCTCCCTCTTTTGAGCCACTGAGAGGTCCTCCTCTCTAAATGTTTTTCTTTATAATCCCACATGTAGGATACAGGGTTTTATTCAGCCTCTTCTGCTGCAAAGTGAATTGCTGTATAAGTTACCAATAGCAATTAAAAGTATGGCATAAATAAAGAACAGGATTATATTACATTGAACCGATCCATGGCGAAGTCTGGAACTTTCACCATTTTAATTCAAGCCTGCTGAAATTGTTTGTATGAAAAATAAAATGGGTCAAGTGGAACAGTGCCCTTTGACAGTCCTTTTCAAAATGGAATGAAACCTGGGAATGGAGGTATTTTTTTTTTCTACCTCAAAGAGATGGCACCCATACAAACTCTCACAGGAGACACAAATGAACTTGAATGTCTAAAAACAAACCTCTACACTTTGATATTAGTGCAGACAGGTGTAAAAATATATATAGCTAACACAGAGCAATAATAAGAGATTTATGTATGTAGGGCGCAAAAGAAATGCAGAGCCGTTGCCTGCTGCTGTCAGGTTCGTTTTCCTGTTGCGTCATTCACCATGCCAGCGCACAGTGAAGCCAAATATGGCAGAATCCTCTATTTCTCATACCACGTGCATCATGATCTCTTGTCAGGCAAACAGATGTCTGAGCACCATGAATTGTTGGATGTTTGTAAGAAATGAGTAAACAAGTTGAAATATTTCCCCCTTAATTTGATGCACAATGCATCCTGACAGCCAATTCATCTCATGCAGATTCAAGACCCAGTGTCACATGTCAGGTCCTTTCTGCTCAGATAAATAAGTTAGTTTAGTAGCAGGCGGCTAATAATGCGGTGAATCAGGCGTTTCTGTTTGTCCTGTAATATTATCACCTTGCTCTGACCCTATCTAACCTTTTACCTGTACAGTCAATACACTCAGAGGTGATAAAAGACCATGAGTGAATGGAGTGTGTGTAATGTTGCAGCCAGCAGCGATTACAGAGGTAACATGAACACTTGCGAGCGATACTGAGACAGGGCTTTTTGTGCCTCCCTAAATTGCTGGACAGCTCCGGGGCTGACATTTAAAACATAACATCACCAAACAAAAACACATTAAAAGAGAAAAGCTGAGCAGGGGGGCTTTAAGCAAAACCTGAAATTCAAGTTTTGGCGAAGGCAGCTGACCCAAATTTCCTGCCCCTTCTTCTCCTTAACATGCTTCTGCAAGCCCGGGCCCTGGGGTGACGTATCCCTTACAGAGGGATTGCCAGTGCATTTACATAGCATGGTTAATGAGAGATCAACACCAGGAAAGCGCCTTGAATATAAAGCTTTCTTGTAAAAATAATGAGCGAGCGATTGATCCATACTCAAACAAGCCGGTTTGCTGAGTTAATACCAAAGGCAGATTATAGCCAGTGCCAAAAGTGCCCTGGCGTGCGACGCCTTTTGCTTAGAGGGTCCCCAAACTTGTCATCACATTAGCACATGGTCAAGGAGTACATCCTACCACTCTCATAATCTGCTTTCCTGCACAATTAGCCTTCTATAATAAGGCAGCTGCCTGACAGCCGGCAGGGAGAAAAGAGGAAAATCACTGAGTTTCACATAGGATGGATGGATCGTTCGCTGCCACTGAAATATAGACTCTCTCCAGCTCATCACCTACTGCTGGTCCTCACATTAGGTCTGAACGTTATGACAACATGGAGGCTTGCTCCTCTTTATTGTGCCAAGCATCTATTGCACTTTGATGAAGCCAGACAAAGGAGGGTACGCGGGGGTGGGGTGAGGGAGACAGAGAGGGAGAGACAGCACCCATGGCCAGGGTAGATGTGTTTTTAGCTCAGAAAATCTGAGAGAATCAGATGCTGGAGAGGGTAGAATGGCAGGGGATGGCAAGTTTTCTGAATAAAATAATAGATAATTTCATTCCGACAAAGGCGAGGAAACTATGGGCAAGAGAACAAAATAGCAGGAAGGGATGGAGAAGGGAAGGGGTTTGAAAAGAATAAGAAGAATTCAGGGCTGCTTCTTGCAAGGGAAAAGAAAAAAAAAACATTGATGACACCCGGTTCCATTCTTCCGCTCTCCCCTTTCTCTGCTCCTCGCCTCGCAGCACGGCGGGCTAAGCTGGGAGCTGTAATGTCATTAAATTGCAAATGCTTTTTTTTCATTTCCGACACACACTGTTTACTTATCTGGCAAAAACATATGTTGGAAGGAATCCGTTAAATTCTGCCCATTGCCTTGGGTGAAAGTGCAATAGAAACGGGCCCACTGAGCTCCTTCTGTCGTCTCCTTTTAGCACTTTGCCTTATCTACAAGGCTGCTTAGCAGCAAACTGGCGAGTTCAATGAAAAATGAAGATACAGTGCAAGATTAGGGAAGAACAGTGAGGGGAGAAATGCTTGGAGAGAGGGTCATCCCATTGCAAATGATTTCACTCCTCTCCATCTGCATAAATGACTATTTTTAAGGCATCTCCAGCGTCTGTATATTTTTCTCACTCTGCCACACATTTAATTTCACGCCCCGTGTTCTGAATATGCTTAAATGCATATCTCTGATGCACCTTTAAGCCAGAGGAAAGAGGATGGGGGGGGAGTGGGGAGGGTACGAAAGCAAAATTAAAGATAAAATGGTGTGATTTGCACTACAAGTCTATTACTTTATGGCATTTACATATAGTTTACCTCTGCAATTCCAAGATTTTTTTTCTAGCACCTTCCTATCAGTATTTGGGCTTGTATAAATATGTATAAATCTTTGTTGAGAAAAAATAGAATTCCTAGCA
Source organism: Lutjanus campechanus (assembly GCA_027495735.1). Classification (NCBI taxonomy): domain Eukaryota; kingdom Metazoa; phylum Chordata; class Actinopteri; order Lutjaniformes; family Lutjanidae; genus Lutjanus; species Lutjanus campechanus. Next base: position 2,761 of record JAJHUR010089862.1, on the reverse strand, counting down.
CTGCACTGGAAAGTTTGAAGGGTGCACTTTCTTGCTTCAACTTCTTCTCTTGCTCCTGTGAGACTGTCAGCATATCTGCTGGGGGTGTTCTCTCCCAGCTTGCCCCAACAAAGGCACAGGCTTCAAGCACTTTGTGCCCCATGATCCCCAGATACTCCTCCCCTCGGTGGAGCGAGCGGGGAGAGGGATCCCCGGGTCAAGGCTTGGCTATGGCTTTAGAGGAAGGGCCTGGCAGAGCCTGACACAAGCGAGGAGCAGCATCCTTGTCAAACAAGTGGGTGAACAGCTCTGTGAAAGAAAGCACAACATGGACTCCAAGTGTGTCATGAAGATTGTCATAGGCGATCTTCACGGAGGATCCCACACACGCAGGCCTCGCTCAGTGACATGATGAATAGTGGCTACATGTGTGCTGCTGCTGCTGTGCTATCAGGTGGATGTGTTGTTCTACAGTGGCGAGGAAGTTTGAGCTGCGAGTGGAGAGCCCGCCCCTAACAGCAGAGAAGAGGAAGGCTGTGAATTGGCCTGGGAATGAAAAGGAGAGGGAGAGAGAGGCTATTCAGAGCACGATTCCTTTCCTTCATTGTCTGCCCGCTTAGATTTGAATACGCTCACTCAAAGCAGACGAGAAAAATGCTTCAGACCCTTGCATTGTTGGCTTCCTCTCTCTTCTTTTCTATTTGCAATTAAATGCATTTCAAATGGAACAACTGTACAGAGAGCATTTCTGATAAGAAGGAATTCCATTGCCTTTAACCTCCTTTGTAATGGCTTTGCAATTTTTGAGCACTCTTATTATGAGAACTGCACAATCAAAACATATCTTTGAATAGAAAATGCCACACAACTTAAGTATTGCTTCATTGAAAATTAAATTGCATTTAAAAATCATTTTTAGTCCCTCTGTGTTCTGTATTTCTTAAGCCAATCTTAGTGTTCCTGTTTTGTTGCTTTTGTGTGCAACATTGTGCCTTGACAGGACCCTTGTGTCCTGAGTAGTATCACACACACTGGTCCTAAGCATGGGATGAGATCAGTCAATTAGAATTAATGTCATCTGGTCATTTACAGCTAAACACCCTCCATATGCATTGTGTTTGCTTTGTGTGCAAAGCATCAACTGCAAAACCAATCTCATCCTCCAGACATGAATTTTTGAAGGATTTGAACGCTGTAAATAACTCCAAACCCTCTCTTACGAGGTTTACCCCTGGAGCACTTTGTAACTTATCAGGGCTGCCTTGTGCCTCCTCTAATGCTTGCATTATGCTCAAATGTAAATCGGTAAGCTGCCAGAGAGGTGGGCGGGAATCACTGAAGAAAGAATCACTGAAGGGTCTAGCCAATATTCTGATTGGGGCATAGCAAAATAAACAGTAGGCTATAGTTTTGTTTTTTAGAAGCCGGTCGAACAAAAATATATCACACTACTCTGTTTAATTCACAAATAAGAGTTCTTTAGTGTCACACATTGCACAGATTTGAGCTATAAGCAATAAAAAGTGAGACTCCTGAAATATTATAATATTTGATAAAGTTTTCCAGGGTTTTCATTTTCAAAATGCCAACACTAGTATAAAAGGAAACTCTAATATATTCTGAGTGAATGATGCCCAGGGGTCTGTTTTGTATTTCTAATTTCCATCTCTAATGGTACAAGAGACTGATTAGTAATTAGGACAGACTCATTTAAAATGCTTGTAATGAGCATTATAGGTTTCCCATATACTGTGCACTTCATACTGATGAAAATGGATAGCATCTTCATCAATTTGAACGCATGTTGACCTTTAATGGTGATTAATCTACGACGCAGCTCTTCATGCAGCTTGTCCTTGAATCTGCATTATAGTGTAATGAGTATATCATCGGCATCTCCCAAATAATTGACCTCAAGCATGTTTTGCAGCATAACTATTAATCTTATTTTCCAGTGAATAATTTGATCCGTTTGCAAGAGAAGTGGGTTATACAGAGTACAAACTAGTGCAGACGGATATGTGGCCCCTAGATATTAATTTGGAGATGGATAGGAGTCTTAAAGAGGATTAAAACTCTATGCGGGCTAGTCATTTCATACGACTGCATACCACCCAGTCCACTGTATATGCTGTCAGTCACTGCTTGGCATGGTTGAGATTTGAAATGGTGACAGTTAAAGTACAAAGATGTCCAATCCTAGACTATTTCATGGCATATTTCTTGGAGCATCCTGAAGGAAATGCAAACTGTTAGGGGCCAGTCATTCCAGTGAACCCGGGCCACCAGGAACGGCAACACTGCCCCCCTGCTATTGTCTGCAGATACTGCATCTCCCTCTCCAGTCTGAATGGTGTCACACTAGAATAAACTGTCAAAGTGAATATAAAGGAGCCATACAGCTACCACAACTACTGTTAATATTTGCATAACACATTTATTTTTTTTCCAAGACCTGCTCTTTGACATTAGTGTTTTGTACAAGCAAGAGGAAGACAAAAGGTCATTCTTAAAAAACGCAACTAGAAATATCCACATAATATCAGAATATAACAAACATAACTGATATGAGGCTTCTGCAGGGGATTTACAGTGTTGTTTTGGAATATTATTAAACAGAGAAAGTGTGCAGAAAATGTAAAAAAAAAAAAAGAAAAAAGAAAAGGTGAAATGAATCAGCCAAAGTGAAGATGTTTTCTAAAAGTACATAATAATTTTCAGTTATGAAGAGGGATGTGAATTTGGACAAGTTCTTTAGATTTAAGCATGACAGGATGTTTTC
>JAJHUR010089860.1:0-24302 GCA_027495735.1 Lutjanus campechanus | reverse complement strand
TTACCCTTCACTCTGTTCTGTCCTCTACTAAATATAAACAATGGCTAAAAAAGTGACTTAAAAAACATGCTCTGAACACCTACTTTATCACAAACCTAAAGTTTTGCCCCGGATGAGAAACCTCCCATATGCAGAACAAATACAGGCAGAGAAATCAGCATGGAAACATATGTACACATTTTATTCAGGACAGAGACACAGCCTCAGGGTAAGCAGTGCTGGCTGCTGCAGCATCTATACAAACGACAATGAGATCGCTCCTTCTCACACACACAGTGCATCTACCTGCAGGAACATTCAGAGCCAAATATTTGTCAACAACACCCTCAACGTAAGGCAAGACAGAAGTGAAGGGGATTGGCAAAGTAGTGAGAAAAACCACGAGGGTTGAAACTATTAGCAAACAGCAAGTTTTATATCAATTACTAATCCTAGACTTCATTATTAATGACTACTTTTTTGATGCATGCTTGAAGGTTATGTTTCATTGCTTATGATGGTTTAAAAAGTTAAGCAACTTTTGAGAGTCTGCTGTTGCTTTTCATCCCATTTAGTGATATATGGGAACCAATCACCACATATAAAGTAGGAAAAATACAGTAAAAACTACAAAACACAGCTCAGTGATTTGCAAATTTCTTAGTTGTAATTGTAAAGTGTGTGATAAATGGGCTAAAACATGCCAAGGCCTGCTCTGTAGGCATCTTTGGTTTTTCAGATAATCCATGGATAGGACAGAGCTAGTACCATCACACTGATTCTGACATTGGTTCTGACCATGATCCCAGTTGTCACTTAATTTTAGAGCTACCCAGATTTTTCTTGTCTCCACAGACCTACACCAAAACACTGCCCTCACCACACACTGATTCCTCAGTCTGTAACAACACATGTAGGTAAAAGATAAACATGAAAACCAAATAAAGCCAGCTCTGGTGTTCCATGGCTGGCTGCATTTATAAGATCCCCTGCGGTTTAACATAGTAAAATGAAACCGTGTTTACATTCCTGAAAAATAGTTAGGTCAGGGATAAACAGAAAATTAAAGTCTTGTTACAGTGTGGCAGTAAGATGGAAGGTGTTGTTGGGTTAGATTTCTGGAGCATCCACAAGACTGTTCAGACTTGTATGAATTCAAGAGTTGTGACAACAAATAAACACAAAAATAAACACTGACAAGAATAATGTAATAATATGAAGGGATAGTTCAGATTATTCGAAGTGTGGTTGATTGAGGTACTATGGTCGACACATCTCCAGTTTGGAGAAGCAGAGAGGAGTACCAGTGGAGGAAGCTAAGACAGGATCAGCAGTGTTTTAGACACCTAAAAAGGCCCACCTAAAAGGAAAAAGATCAATATCAATTTACGTGTACACAATATCACTATATTTTCACCACTTCACATTGCCGTCAGACAGTCTTTTCCACAGGGAAAAGTCAAATATTGCTCTCTCCAAAGCTCCCAGACTCCTTTGACAAAAACAGCAATTTTACCCTGCAGAAGACAGGAGTTGATGGTCTACTGCTGCCTTGATTGTTGTACTTTTAAAACTTTGGTGAACCTGAACTAATTCTTTAAAACAGAAAAGGTCACATAATAACACAAACAAACAGATTGAGGCAGTGGTAGACCAGCAACTCCTGTGTTCTGCAATGTAAAATTACTGATTTGCCTACGCAGTCTGGTGGAGGGGAGTGATATCTGGCTTATATGATAGACGTCTGGTAGCAAGGTAAAGCAGTGAAAATATTCTAAATATGGTATACACTTAAACCAATACTGATTTTTCTTTAGATGTGGCTTTTTCTTGGCGGCTAGTCTTTGTGTGGCTGCTGACCCTGTCCACAGCAGGACCTTGCTTAGCTTCCTACACTGGTACTCCTGCTGCTTCTTCAAACCTGGGGTGTGGTGACAGCCATCTACTGTAGGTGATACTCTAACCATCAATAAATACTTCATGCAACCCTACTTCAAATAATCCTAACTATCCCTTTAAGTCTGCTTAGGGAAAACAGAGAGCCGATAACATTTTTATGCAAACAGTACTGAATTCAGGTGTTCAGATTGTCTCTGCTTGCTACACCCTCAGCAGTGTGGCACTTTTTCAAACATTTTGTAAGTTGTCAATGAGACAAAATCACAAATCAGGAAGCAAGTTATTCCTGTCTAAGGATCAACAGCAATAACTGGAGTCAGACTGACACGTGTGCCACTGAGCTGCTGCTTGTGTTTTTTATTAGTCAAAAAAAGCACAAATGAGTATATTCCTTCTTGATTTTTTAACTCAAAATGTAACGAGAAGGAAAAAAGTGAAAACTACACATATTAAGGCAGCTTGGAGTCAATTTGGAGACAAAAACACAAAAATTTCACAAGCGTTGTTCAACACTTTAAAGACATACTGCTGCCCTGAGCTCTGAGCCCCGAGTTCATAGGCAACATCGCACAGCTAAAATCTTGGCGTGTTCTCGCAACATTAGAGTTTGGTATTTATGTCCTGCTGTAAATGGGCTCCTTTAAAATCAACTGCAACTTTTCAAATCCTCATGAAAAAGATTGTCAGAGGAGGATAAAGGGGAGCGTTGAGAGTTTTGATTGGCGGTCATGTGCTGACAGGCTCGGTACAGAGTCTGTGTGACAATGCAGCGATCAGAAGGTGACTAAGAAGCTTTTCAATCTAAAAACCCCTAACCTTTACTAGCAGGGCGGTCGTTCTAAGGTAAGATGTTTTAGCCCTTAAAAGTAAATTAACACTGGAGCTTTTTACTGTACACACTAAATAAGTTAACCCACTCCTACAGTGGCAAAACAGCAACAAAACAGTATCAGTCATCAGATAACCACTTTATAACTGCATATATGTATGTATATATTTATATATATGTGAATATGTACAGACCAGAAAATATAAACAGCAACTCTGTGCATGGAAAGTAAAAGTAACTTTTCTTCATCCATTAAAACTCTCAAAATCTTATTTTGCAATCTCCTCATTGTAGTGTATTAACTTGTGGGAAAGTGTTGTAAACAATATACTAGGGGAGTAAAGGAGAATGACACGGGATCAATAAGATTATTTCATGAGGGGTTGTATGAGAGGTTCATTGATAGTCTGTGTATTAGCTACAGTTGATGGTGAATGACAGGCCCTTAGTTTAGAGAAGCAGAAAGGAGTAACAGCATAGAAGCCAAGCAGTGTACTGCTGTGGACAGGGTCAGCAGCAAAATGTATTTTAGCCACTTAAAAAACGCTATATTTAGAATATTTTCACTGCATTACTTTGCCTGTTGGGATGGGAAATCGCCATTATCTGAGCCAAATATCGTGCTCTCCAAACAAGTCAGACTCTGATGGCGAAATCAGTTATTTAACCTTGTAGGACACAAGAGTTGCTGGTCTACTGCTGCCTTGATCTGCTAGTTAGTTTGTGTTCTTGTGTGACTTGTATGAATCTGAACTATCTAACACCAAAGTCACATAATAAAACAAATAAACTAACCGATTGATGCAGTGGTAGACCAGAAACTCCTGTGATCTGTGTGTAAAATTTGGATTGAACTATTTTTTTAATGGCTAAAATACCCTTTGTTGCTAACTACTGGAGTGTCAACCAGCATCTACTGTCAGTAATACACTGACTACCTCATAGTCAGGCAAGTAACTCATACAATCTACAACCCCACATCAAGTAATCCGAACTAAGGATGCACATCTGTTGTATGCACAAGAGATGAGTCAGTGTTTGAACTTCTACCTCTCAATTCTCATTCTCAAATCCCATTTAGGATGTTGATATTTACGCAAAAACTATTTCTCATTTGTTGTCAATGGAGAAGTGTCAGATCTGACATCCAAAACTTATCTTAGCCTCAAGAAAGAGTCAACAAGTTTTGACTGACATGCCAAAAAAAAAAAAATCCTCAGGGGACAACACTCATACACAGGTTAATAAACTGAAACAAATCCATTACAAATTAATGTGTTACCAAAAACATGAGTTTTTCAAGCATTGGCTTGGTCCAAGAAAAATGCTAAAAATAGAAAAAAAAAAAAAAAAAAACCAGTCATGGAAAATCCCCTCATGTTCTTCAAATGCACCCAAAAAACTTTGTCAATCTACACACACGTACACACAGGCTAGGTTTACACACAACACACATCTATTGTATCCACGCCGACAGAAGGTTGAACTCGGAGAAAGGCACGACTCAGGAGGGTTTCAGTCTTGGAAGTTAAACAGTAAAAGAGGAGAGAGTTTCTGAACGCCTCGTTCCACTGTAAAGCTGCGTTTCACCAGTGAATGGACGGGCTGCTTGAGGTTTACTCGACCTCACGGCATCCTCAGATTTGTGCAGAACTGTGGTCTGGACAAGATTCAGATATCATCAATGAGCTTCACTCTTTGTGAATCTGTACTGACGTCAGAGGATGCCAACTTTTAATTTCACTTCATGGTGATCCAACAAACTCTTAAAAGACAATGAGCTTTGCAGAGCATTTCAGCTACTGCTCAGTATGTGTATGTGTTGTGTGTTTTGCCGTCTTGGCCAGGCTTGCTGGTGTGACCTTTTACATGATCACTGCAGCTGGACTCTGTACGCACAGATGAGGAGCTTGACCTGAGGAAAGAAAAAGATCAGAGAAAAAAAGAAACTGTTAAATAATCTGCAACTGCTTCATTACAATATAGTTTGATTTTTAACCTCTTCTACTGACTGAGGCCATCAAGTGTTTATTCTGTTTTTAGAAAACTTTTACATTGGCGGTACTAAACTGGAGCTGCAATGATTAATAAATAATTGATCAGCCAGTAGGATAAGTGGTTACAGACAATGAATGAATGAATGAATGATCAGTCAAAAAAAGGTTGCCAACTATTCTGATAATCAGTTTTTTTGTTTCAGTCATTTTTCAAGCATGAATGTCAAACATTTACTGGTTCCGCATTCTGCTTTTCTTTGTCATTTTGAGATAGTAAATGAAGAGTCTTTGGATTTTGAGCTCTTATTGACATTTTACAGACTGAACGATTAATTGTGAAAATAACTGTCAGATGAATTAATAATGAAAATAATTATTAGTTGCAGCCCTATGTGAAACATTTGCTGTTTGGAATAAATACAAGAAAAATTGGAGAACTATTGACTCCCACCATGTATAAGACAGCAAGCAACTTCTGTTGACGGTTTTAAGAAAAGGCTAAAAACAAAGTATGTTAAGTTTAGACTTAAAACTTGCTTTTCATTTATTTTCCTTTTTTTTTTATAGCTTCTTATCTTAGAAACAGTTTTTTTAATTTCATAACTTACTTATTACTAGTATCATCAATTAAAAAAAAATCTTTAAACAATTTTACTATTTTAACTCCTTTTTATAACCTGTTATTGAGTTTTGATTTTCTTTTCTCTTGTGAAGATGTTTCAACAACATTCTGTTATTAAATGTACTGTATAAATAAAGTTTATTATTGTTGTTGTCGTTGTTGTTGTTCTTCTTCTTATTATTATTAAAATGCATGAGAGGCCACCAAATTTGGGCTTTTATGGCCAAAGCTCTTCTCCAGTGGGGGCATGCCCCATGACCCTCTTAGCTGGCTGCTCCACATCCTTGTGGGAAGCCCTACTGTACATTGTCCTGCTGCCAGAAATACTCACTTGTGTTGCTAAATGTGTATTAATCCACAACTGAAAACAAGAACTCCAGGAACTACACATTTTACTCCTGTTTGAGTGACGTTTGATATAAAGTAGAGTGAGCGTCCAGCTGTGCAGGGAGTCTTTTTAAAAAAAGTGAACTATATATTTGTACCCTGCTTTTAAGAACGAGTGGGTTTGGGGCTGACGAGGATGTGGAAGGTGGAAAACTCTAAGTGACACACATTGTTGTTTTCATGGGATATTTTGGAAAGAAGGAGGTAACATATAGAATATTATCAACTTCATCCTTTAGCTTGAACTGACAGCCACCACCACTGAACAGGAAAAAGATGCCATCAGAGTAGAACCTCACTTGCTGCATACAAGAGCCTTTTCAGTGCATGAATGAAGCGCTCTATCTGCTATAGTCACTATACTAAGAATTACTTCAGATAGGCTGAGAATAAAAGCACTGATTTTGTTTATTGAGCACATTTCATTCCAGCCTGGAACAACTGATCCTCAGCTGTTTTCTCTCTTTCAGTACATCTCTTAATCACTGGAAAGCCGCTGTGAAACTGTACAGTAGCTCCTGAATAATGTTAGAGACAGAGCATGACCTCAGAGGACACAGACAGTGTTACACGACTCTGGATGCTCGTCAACTTTGACAGAAACTTGGAAGCTATTTGTGGTGCTTGTGGTAGCTAGCTAACATTGGAGTGTTGCTCCAGCCAAGAACAGTTTAAGACCCTCAACCCCTCCAGGCTCAAAAGGTCAATGTAAGAACTTTGTTGGTTAGTCATTATTCACTAAAAGACTGCAAGGTGCTGTGTTCTGTTACAAGTAAGAAGATGAAACACGATCCAGAAAGTATTCTTGGAGAAACCTGGCATTTATAATATAATGAAATAGGATTTCACAACTTTCTGACACCGAGGGCAAAGTAACAATAGTAGAAATACACTATTCACATTACAAAGTGAGCAAAACGAACATACCAAGAAATGAATATAGCTGTCTGGCTAAGGTACTGTATTGCTTGATGACACTGCATTATGTTGTGACAAAAGTTGAACCCGGTTAAACTTTCCTGCAGGTTGTCCCCCGCTGTGCAAATGCAGCAGGCTCATTGAAATGAAGGAGGAGGATTTGGAAGCTGTGGTCAACTTAGACTCATGTCAGTTACATTCAGTAAGGATAAATAGTTTTAACTCGGGACATCACAGGAACAGATACTTCAGCATTAATTTGAGGCCAAAATTCTGAAAACATGTCACTTGTTTTTCTACAGTACTGTATGTAACAGGAGTGCAGTATATTAGACTACAAGTCTTCTCGTCTGTGGTTAAATGCCAAAGGAAGTAGAAGAACGCCTTCCAGCATGTAAGAACCAGAGTTTACGCCTACATGGTCATTATAGAATTCTGGCCATACAGAACACTACATGACATATGTTTCACTAATTGCCATATAATGCAGAGGCACATAATTTATTCTTCCTTTAAATGGCTAAAAATGACACTTTTCAAACCCCAAAACAACTTTTAGTCAGACTCCGTGATAGCCTGATTGGCAACAGAGGTTTTAAAATTGTTGCGAGTGTCTGTGTTTGTGTGTCACCTTGGCTGTTGGTGCTTCTGCCAGACGAATGAAGAGTCTATTGATGCCTGGAACTGGGCTGAAGGAGTAGATGAAGTGACTATCCTGAATGTGTGAAGACAAAAATGAATGCATTTAAAAAAAATAAGCACATCACCACTTACTATAAAATAACATTTAACAAAATAAAATATATTAAATTACAGCAATGCTGAAGGACATGCATGCATAGTTTCCTGTGAATTGCTTGTGCAGGAGTAAGTAATTTGAATCCTGTGCAGGAAGGGCAAACTCCTTCATTAACAATGAAAGCTAGGAGAAAGCAAAGAAAACTAAGAGAAGTAATTATTGAATGTAAATACAATAGCATGTAAACTGAATAGCTATTACAGAAAAACAGCCACTGTGAGTCGTATCAAAATGAGGTTTCATACAATGAAAATTGTATGGATTATGACAAAATGTTTTTCATTATATTTTGATCTGCTGTCGTTTTGTATGCATTCTCATTTTATTTTACTTATTTGCATTTTACCAAATGTTTTTCTACTTGTTCTGATAAACTGCTTGCTAACTTTTGCTTTTAACTTCAGCAGCTGTCTGCTGTTTTTGATAAGAACCAACCAGGAAGATGGGCAGCTGGAACTTGTCATTGAGCACCACGGCGTGAACGCTGCAGGGTCCGGAGAGCCTGGCTGTGATTTCATTCAAGAAGCTAGCATGGAAGATGAAGAGGAGGATGCCCGAGCCTGAAGTGGGAGAGAGGGACAGGTGTTGTGTAAGAGGAAAAGAATGAAGGATAACAAGGTAAAGGAGTGTTAGAAGTCTCCCACAAAGTTGTCTGAATGTTGTGGACACCTAATCCCAAGGTTGAGAAACTTTTTTTTAACTTGAAAAATACCTTTTTTTAAGGTGAAGGTATTGAGAAAACTCTCAAGACAAACAAAGACTCGGGTATGGTTAATTACAAAAAGAAAACTAAACAAACATAACACGAGAATCATTGTCTCCCAAAAGGATGAAGTAAAGAATGAACTCCTCCTGAAATGGGAATTGATGAGATTGTATTGATACTAATGCTATTATTGATTCTGCTTATCAGCCGATTCTTTATAGATTCCTTTATAGATTTGTTAGCGGCTGTACTCGCCACTGTTTAAGCAAATAACTTGACTTTAGAAATCCCTAGATGACAGTTATGTGGCGAGATCCCCAATTGTCTGATATTGCAAAACGAATGAAATCATAACTGGATATTTACTCTTGGTAACAGATGTGGAGCTCTGTTGGGAAGCAGAAGCCCCCCCCCCCCACATAGTGTCAAATACATGGCATCCCTGGAAAGATGTTTGAGCGTACTGCTGGTGTGACCACCGTCACTTCAAATTATAATTGTACAACTGTTGTCATCTTTCTTCGGGAAATGATGCCATGCTTCGTCCTCTTCACCATGACTCCTTCTTGTTAAGAGTTTCTAGCAGCATAGATGCATGAGTTTGACTCCTTTGTTTCTTGATGCATAACTGTCAGAAAAACATGCCGGCATCGACATCCGCTCAGAGGCATAAAATTCTGATGGTTCAGACAACGTGGAACCAGTTCTCGATTCTCATCCCTACTTAACAGATTTGATGCTCTCTAAATTGAAAGTTTGTGTCTTACCCTCTGGTTGTGGCTGTGACTTGAAGCCAAACTCCATGGAGAAGTCTGGTCCCTCACAAAGCCTGTGGCAGGCAAGAGGAAAGACAGGCTCCAGCAGCACCAGGCGAGACTCAAAGTATGCTCGGATGGTGTCCTCCGCCACACTGGACAGCCTGAGAGATGGAGGGATGGACAGAGAAAAACAGTTCGAATGCCTTTATGAGCAAGTTGGATGAGACTACAGGATGGATAGATGGACAAGAAGACAAACACAATAATGCAGGGACTGGTTTTTAAAACTGCTGTGTAACCAGATACACCTTCTATTTGTTATTGGTAATATAGTGCTGTGGGCAATTTTCTGAAATCACTTCTGTTGATTTCTTTCAATTTTTTTCAGACACATCACGCTATGGTATCAATAAAGAATTTTTTAAATTAATATTTGTCTCTCCTCCAAAACACATCCAGCTGTAGACTCCATTCTTTCTCCACTGCCAGTGTTGAGTGAGGCTGGAGGCTGTGACTAGCACTCACATGCTGATGTGGTCCTTAATGAGGTCGCACACGATCAGATTGTTGCTGAGCTTGGCGAAGTATGTGGCTGTGTTCTTGTGTTTGGACAGGACGTTGCAGTCAGCTCCGTACTCCAGCAGGAGGCGCACTATGTCAGCATTTCCTCTTTTGCATGCCTGAACAGAAGGACAAGAAACATTTAGCAACATAACCTTGGTCCCAAGTACAGATCCTATTAGTGTAAATAACTCTGGATGGGAAGCATGAAGGTACACTGAATCTACTTTTTTTTCAGCACTTTTATTATGGTGATTAGACATTTCTATCTGGGCTGGGGAGATGATTGAAATTATTGTCACAATACTAAAGAAACAAAAGTTATGTTTACATTCAGTGTTAGTCACTAAAACATGTCGGTTTAACAATCTTTTTTTTGCAAAGACATTTTTTCTTAAAAATTTAAATCCTACATTGTTTACATCCATGTTTACTAGCAAATAGAGATGCACAGATGTTTAGGAGTTGAGTCACAATTTCGTTTGTAAAACATGTTGGTTATCTGTGGTTGGACTTGGACCACAGTAGCTAGAAAACCCAGCTGCTGATTCAAAGAAGCCACTGGCAAGCCACAACTCTGGTATGAAGTATGATGTGCTCATTCAAAGATTGTGTCTGGTGTAAATGTTCAAACTTGGGCTGGTTTCATTGTTATGTGAAACACAGGAAGTTGTGTGTGAAATTTGACATTACCTTCATCAGTGCTGTCTCCCCGCCTTGTGTCTGAGCGTTGACATAGGAGCCTGCCTCCAGCAGGATAGCAACAGTTGTCAAGAAATTCTGACAGAGGACAGAAATAAAAACACTTAAATACAAAGAAGTGGTGACCATCTGCACTGGAGTCTGAACTGGGGGTATGATGGTGCCACCAAAAGTGCATGAGGAAAGGAAGTGAAATGATGGTTGGAGGTGAAATGATGGTGCTACAGTAGAGTACAAGGGTTTTGACCACTTTGGGGCAGTGCAACAAGCTGTAAACACAACACTGACATAACATTATCGCATTCAAATTATTTTAAGGCTAATGTGTTAGCGAACTGTCGCTGACTTAAACAGTGAACAGACATGAGCAATATTCCAATATTTAGTTCAGTATATAGTTTTCTTTCTGGCTCTTGTCTCCAACCCCTGAGAGGAATGTCTGAGATATCTGTTCTAATCAAAAAACAACATCATAGTAAAATATAAGACCCCTTCTCATAGTGGGTGGGATGCCGGCTTACCTTTTCAGCAGCATGCATCAGGGCTGTGGTGCCATTCTTCTGTCGTCCATTCACCCTCACCCCCTTCTTTATCAGCAACCTGAGGATGTCGTCCTGCCCTCCCGCTGCTGCCAGCATGCTCAGGGACATACCACTGACATCCTGTGGACAAACGGACAGACACAATGTCACAATGCCACAAAAGAAGGAGGTAAAGTGACCGGTTTCAGTTACATTTCCACAAAGTTTCTTGAATTCTGCCATTTTCTCTTCGGCCCTCAGAAAGCACAGTGCAAATTTCTCCTGCATTATAAAAAAGTAAACTACAGAGCACACTGACTGACATGAAAAGCCTGTGTTCTTCTATAATTTGTGCGTGGCCATGCGTTTTAAGAAGGTAACTGCTTCATTAGCTGCCTGTTGAAACATGATGTGCTGTAGGTTATATGAGCCGGTGTTTCATTGTTTTCAGTTGTGTCGTATGCCTCTGCCCAGTTTTCTGTTAGATCATCAGGATAATAAAACCAACACGTGTAAGGAGTCACAAAATGCTTTTCAATTTTGTTCATGCAAAAGTATTTTAATCAGTTACTTTTCTCGGTAGGTAATGCTGTAATGTAACAATCTACTTATTAATGACAGTAATCTTTTAATGAGTTACTTCTGAAGTAACTTTCTCCAACACTTTTCTACTATATTACGTAAGATGTTAGTCCCACACCTGTATGCTTTACACTGTACGCTTGTCTGAGGCTGAAGCAACTGGCATCTTATCACAGCAATGCTGATTCTATGATGCTGCAAACTGGGAAGTCCATTAGCAACACAGATGAGTCATAACGGAGTAATTACTCTTCACTGTTTAAGTCTTCATAGTTTATAATTGTATTTGAGGAAGACTTTGTGTTCAGCGTTCCATCAGCTTCTGTAGTGGATTCATGGATTATGAATTCTGAAAAAAAAAAGTCTTTTATTTGAATATTTTTCCATTAGTCCCTCTACAATGATGTGTGATACAAAGTGTTCGCATTTCTGCAAATGGTGTGAAACAAGGATTGTGTATAATATGCCAGAAGGTTTGTCATCAATATTAGTCCCAGTCATTCCAAATTTTGATTTGCAGGGTTGCAGGAGCAAATCTCAGCTGACATTTGGTAGAGGTGCAACTAATTAATTTTTATCATTGAATAATCTATCATTTTCTCAATCAATCAATTAGTTGTTTGGTTCAAAAAATGGAGAATACTGCTGATCACTATATCTCAAAGCCCAAGATGACATCCTCAAATCTTGTTTTGTCCACAACCCAAAGATGTGTTTACTGTCAGAGCAGTAAATAAACTAGCAAATATTCACATTTGAGAAGCTGAAAGAGAATTTTGACATTTTTCTTTAAAAAATAAATAAATAAATAAAAGACTCAAAAAGACTTTTCAAAATAGCCATGAAATTAATATTTGAGAGCTACTCAATTAATTGACTATTTGTTGAAGCTCTGACATCAGGCCAGATGCCTTGTACAACCCTGACAGGTCGTCAGTTTATCAAGGGCTGAAACATGCACACAACCATCCACACACACATTATCTACAGGTAATTTAGTGCTTGCATGTCTATCCACAGGGAGGAAACCTAAGCAGGCACAGGGAGAAAATGCAAACTCCACTTAAAAAGGCTCCAGTCAGCTGCCAGGTTCAGACCTAGAAACTTCTTTCTCTTGACACAACAGTGCTAAACACCATTCACTGCACCACCATAAGCTATAGCCTGATAAAAGTGAAACACTTCAACTTTTTAGTATGTATATATGTATCTTGCCCTTTTGTGACCTCATTACACAAATCCTTGCTGCCCTTCACTGATTACTTGTGAGTTTTATGATTTAACGTGTTACTGCTTGTTTTTAAAGCCTTAAAAGGTCAAGCTCCTGCCTACATCTGTGATCTGCTAACCCCCTATGAGCCTGATAGCTGTTTGAGATCCTCTGGCAGGGTCCAACTAATAAACATCAGCCTCACAGAGCCACTAGCAACTTAACATAGTCTCCCAAGGTACTTACTATTACACAAAGTCTAACAAAAAAGTTTAACATTCAACCCTGTAAGAACAAATACACATCTTTTTTATTAAAACAAAATGTTTTTAAGCCAAGAAGCATTTTATTGTACAAGCAGAAGTCATAAATTCCTTACAATAGTTGATAAGAAGCATTAACTGAAGGCATCATAATTGCACCAGGATGAACACGCACTGTGTGCTTATACAATAGCAATGAAAGAAAGCTATCCACTATACAGAAAAAAAATGTTTTGCTTTGCAACATCAAACAGCAATGGTAGTGTCTGAATGATCATTCATGATTTGTAGACCTTAAACAGATTCATTTTCCAAACACTGTTGTATCTGGGGTGTGACCCTAACTACAGAAAATACTGCAATACAGATATACTCCTTTCACAAGGAAGAAACAACACGGGAAAAACCTGTTTTTTCATTGGTGTGAATGAGTAAACATGGGTTATCTGACGAGGGTCTTCAATCCTGCTCACAATCAGGATTTTAGGTGTGACACTAATCGCTTTGGTATGAAAAGGTGAACACTCGTTACTCTACATAGGTTCACTACAGCGGCTACTGAGGATAACACAAACTTTTGTCCATGACAAATAGCAGCAGTGCTATCTGAAACTCCGAACCATAACTTCTGCTCCTTCTGATCACAAAGAAAATTGTGAAAATTGCTGTAGGCTGCATTTAATGCAGTCTACAGTAGTGGACTTACTGTACTAAAGAACAGATGGCCCACACACCTTGATAAATATGTAGTGTAAAATTAATACTGGTGACCAGTTTTTGAAAGTAAAATGTGACGACCCTGTTTAGCCAGAGCTACAGTCACACAGCACGCGACCAGCAGTCTGCCATTAATAAATACAGGTTGAACCTGTGTTCAATACTCGGTTTTAACCATCAAGGTTTGTATGTGACAGAAAAAAAAAAACAAGTTTAAAATGAAATGTTTGTGACAAAAAATATCTTAAGATTAAACTGAAACACTAAATTGTTTTGGAAATGCTAAATAATACTTTAAGTCAAAGGTGATAATGCCAGGAACAATCTGAAATTAGTTAACATGATGTATCCACAAGGAAGTAAAACTAACACTTTCATTCACTGTCTAATGTCTGGTACCATCAAGATTTCACCAAGCTGTTCCCATCTCTTTATATTTAAAAATGCAAAGGGATGTCATTTTCATATTTGACCTAGTTTGTAATTATTCTTTTGTAATAACAGACAAAAAACAAACAAACAAACAAACAAAAATCTAATTTGTGTTTCATGTGCATAAGATGCTAACAACATGAATAGGAAATAAATGTAATAAGCCACATAATCAACACAATAAGGCAATCTGATCTTGGCAACTGGATATCAATGTCACAAACATCCAGATAATAAAAGCTTAAAACAAAGTAATACAAATGAGATCAATGTAGTGTATTATACCTCAAATTAGAGTACATCAAATACAATAAGGACTAAAATGTTCTACACAGTTGCTGTATAGTGATACAAAAATACAACCAACCCTTTCGGCAGCTTGTTAAAAAAAGACACACAGGAACATATAAAGGAATATAATAACATAATAACATTTATTATAAGGATCCTAAAAGAAAAAAGTGTTTTAATATCTAAGTTCAAGGTATACACATGGAGATCCTAATTCTCTAACATCAGCAAGGAAAGTATGCCATTACTGCTGCAGGCTATCAGGGACCATCTACAATATAGGCTACTGGTTAAAGCAAGAATGTAATACATTTGGGCCAGGCATTTGGGAAGTATGTAAAGCAAGCCAACGCACATCTATGATGTTGGAGGGACTGGCTGCAAAGATTTGCTGGTAGGTTTTCCATTTCTTTTTTGATCATCAAAATGCATAAAAATGCTACTGAAAACAGTACAGGCAGAAAGGTAGATGTCCAAGTAAGATTTGAAGTAAGAGTAAAAATTCCTCTAGGAATATACAGTCACTGAGGCTACCTTTGCCCAGTGCGGGATGGGAAATGCCCTGGCCACGGTGGCTGGGGAGTCCCAGAAAATTTAGTGAATGCTTTCACCTTTTTCAGAAATAGTGTTGTGTGTTTGAAATTGTGAAAGCGTGTTTGGGCCCCAGAGCAGCTAACTGCTACAGCCAATGAATGTAGCAGGTTGCAAATCCTGTCAAAATGAGGTTCACATTTACTAAATGACCACACATCTAAAACTCAAACATTTCTAGAGATAGCCTGTGATGATAAGACAAATTGACAGTGTTACATCTTTGACTATATTACATACGTATATGTAATGTAACCATATCAAACATTAATATCTGCTTTTTCTGAGCCAAAGCTACAGCTCAAACATCCTTAGTTCCACCAATTTAGTGTATATTCATGCAACAGTACACCAATACCTTGGTCCGGTGGACTCTTGAATGTACTTGAATATTTCAAGTACTTCTCAAAAAGTGTGACTAAAAGAAAGGCAGGGCAGTCTAATTGTTGTAATTAACATCTGCTGAATTTTTAAGCCCCGTTTAATTTGAGGTTAAAGCCACAGCCCTTACACACCTCTAAAATCTCACCGATCGCTTTGTGTTTTCTGGCAAGTCCATTACAAATATTTACAAGGACAGATAAACTGGACCATCCCACTCTGGGTTTGTGTTCTGAGTCTCTGGTTCCTGTACTCCACTTTGTTTGGAGGCGACTAGATGACCTCTTCTTTTCATCGACTGAATTGAGTTATGTACAAAATATTTGACTTCCCTCCATGTTCTGGTGTTCAAGGCAGGTTCAGCAGCTAAACATGCGTCACAATCCTTTTTGCCTGGCACTTTCACGAGTTTACAGAAGTCTCCAAGCTGACGCCTCACTGCTGCCTGTTCCTCTTTACTCCACAACCTCTTGTTTCTCTTTTGAGGCTTGACAGGTGGAGTGGCTGCAGCGGACATGGGTGTACTTTCCTGTACCACGTGTGTTCTGTCAGGAACATTGGGTCTATGGATTGATGGGACAACCTGTGCAGTTGTGGGAGGCCTAGGTGGGTTTGTGGGGTAAGCTGGTGTGCTTGGATGGTTCAGAGGCGTGAATGAAGAAATGATGGGCCTACTTGTGTCATTTAGTGTTGAGAATGCAGGGACCATTGGTGAACTTGGAGGGTTCAATGGGGTGAATGTAGGCACCATTGAGGTACTTGGAGCACTAAAGGTGCTAAAACTAGGAATCATTGGTGAACTTGTAGTGTCCTGGGCTGAATAAACGGAAGGGGGTGGCATACTTGTGGCATTCTGTGTGTAAAGAGGAGACATTGGCATAATTATATTGTTCTCTGATGTGTATGCAGGAGGCATTAGTGCATTTGTAGTGTTGTGTGGAGTAAATGTAGGAACCACTTGTGTATCAGTAGCATTCAATGGTGTGAAAGTAGAAATCAATGGTTGACTGGTGTGGACCATATTTGCACTAGTAGAACACAAGGATGCATAACTTGAAGTCATCTCTTGAGGGAATGGTGTTGATGATTCTCTCAAGTTTGTTGGTGGTGCCATTGTCAAACAACAATTTGAACTTTCTCTCAGGTGATCTGGATGCACTGTTGTCATATTACAGATGTTTGTGTCTTCCAAATCCTTCTTTGTGGTTTCAACTCCAGCTTTTGGACTCTCCTTTACATTCCCTTCAGATTGTTGCTGGTTATTTCTTCTCCGTATTGTCTGTAGTGTATTGTGTACATAGTTTTTGACATCTGTCCAAGATCTTCCACCAAGATCTGGTTCAGCAGCTATGCAAGCATTGCACTCTTTTTTGCCTGGAACCTTCATCGTTGTGATAAATTCACACAAGTAACGCTTCACTGCAGCCTGCTCCTTCTCACTCCAAGGTCTTCTCTTCAAAGCTGGTTTCTGTGTACTTCCTAAGAAGATACAGAGTTTAGAGAATAACCGTTATAAAAGAGAAATACAGTCTCCATTGAATTTAGAATGCAGTAGTCTCTCAATTTAAAATGACAAAACAATGTTAACTGCAGGTCTTGACAGTTCATTCTTGACCTTAGAAAAAGTAAGACTTTATTTAGTCAGGGATTGTTTCCGAGACTGAGCTGATATTGTCGACAGCTCCATAACCAACAAGTTAAGTGGACCTTGAGTGGACACAGTTCACAACTGCTGTTCCAAAAGTCAAACATAAACTGTCAAGTCATAAAGGGATCAGACAAATTGGAAGATTGAACATCTAATGTTCCATGACAACTCAGAAAATGTCTGCTGACGAAGACTGTGTGAAAGTTAAAAGATCCAGAACAAGCAATTAAGTGAATTTAAGAGTACTGGCTTTTTGCCATCCAACCTTTGCAATCAAAGAACACATTAAAGCGATATTTCACCCTGCGAGATTAAGCCATTCAGTATGTACTCACCACTATACCGATGTGATGATAGGTGAAGGTCTTCAGTTCACCAAACAATCCTGGAGTTTTAGGAGAAACAGGGTAGCAGCCTCATCTAGTACAATGGCAGTGAATGGTGACCACGGATAAAACGTTAAAAATAGCACACAAAACAAACACAAAACATCTCCATCCTGCTTGTGTGGTGTAATCCAAGTGTCCGCTAGCCATGACATTAAAAATTAACCGCAAAAGATGCAATTTTCGCCATGTTTTTAGCAGAAATATCAGCTGTAACACGTAGCCAGTAGGATGTAAACATGGCGTCGATCTCGCGAGACGTCGTATATATCTTAATGGACGCACGTACGGAAGTCTCGTGAGATCGACGCCATGTTTACATCCTACCGGCTACGTGCAACAGCTGATATTTCTGCTAAAAACATGGCAAAAATTGAGTCTTTTGCGGTTAATTTTTAATGTCGCGGCTAGCGGACACTTGGATTACACCACACAAGCAGGATGGAGACATTTTGTGTTTGTTTTGTGTGCTATTTTTAACGTTTTATCCGTGGTCACCATTCACTGCCATTGTACTGGATGAGGCTGCTACCCTGTTCCTCCTAAAACTCCAGGATTGTTTGGTGAACTGAAGATCTTCACTTATCATCACATCGGTATAGTGGTGAGTACATACTGAATGGCTTAATCTCGCAGGGTGGAATATCGCTTTAATGCAGAAGGATCCAAAGCAGCAAAAGTTACTCACCCTCTCTAGCAGTGCTGGGTGGGCGTGATGGTAGTGTTCGGTCCATCTTGAGAAGTTGTTTGCTGACTTCCTCCAATTGAGATGCATTTTTTGAAAGCCTGTAACACTCCTGACTGCTCCTTTCCACCAGTTTGGCAACCTGATCCAATTCACGTTCACTGAGGCTCATCAGCTGCCAGCAGCTGGCAATTTGCTCTCTTAATGATGAGGACAGAAGTGCTTCTGGGTTTTTAACTCCACATTCCATGGCAGCCCTTCGGAAACAGTCCAATCCTCTGATGAAGGATGGACCTTCAGTCCTTGCAAACAGGTATGGGTTAGCTTTTGACACACCTGCCTGCTCTCGATATTCAATGAGTAAGTTGATTGACAAAACCATCTGTTCTGTTAGAAGAACTAACATGTTCCTTCCATACTGACCTTCTAGTTCCAACCTGGTGAAATTGGCACCAAGGTCGAGCTCTAATTTTGTGCTTTTTCTAATTTGATCTGCAGAGGGCACAAAAGCACCCCTACTCTTTTTGCGGGTATACGTTTGCAAGAGCATTCTACCAATATTTCCTACCCTTCCTCTGTTAAACAGACAAACATCTGCTAGAGTGGCCTCACTGAGCTTTTTCCATGTTGACAAACTAGGATTTTCTTTTAGTTCTTTCCTGGCTTCATCTTCTTCCCCTGTGATAAACCTGTGGAGTTTCATCAAATCTTCAGTCACAGTTGATTTGTCTACTTCCACTTTCTTGACTTCTTGCTTTAGTGATAATGCAAGAGCTTTGCGAGAAAAACACTCACTCCATTTTGTATCAAGAAGCTGTATGAACTTTTTCACTTCACTTTCTGTTTCACTGTCCTCTGTCATGCGACTTTCCCCAAAAGCTATTTCTGCAGCTCGTTTCAAAGAGTAGCCGATCTTTGAGATCAGGGACACAGTTTTAAACTTACTGGAACTGGGATCAAAACCACTAAGTTTTTTGGCTCCTTCAACGGCCAACTCAAATCTGGATGGTAAACATACTTCATGCAAGTACTTCACGCTCTTGTCAAGCTCATTTACAGCAAGCACAAATCTACCAAGTTCCCTCATCTTTTGTGCAATATAAGCAAACTGAGACTTGTCATGGTCATACTTAGCAGACAATGCATTGCCATATTTACAAATAAGTGGGTCATTTCTGATATGCCTCGAGATGTCATCTTGATGCATGATGTGGATGATTTCTTCACAGCCTCCGCTTAAGAATTCTGACATTGGAAGCAGCCGGGAGGCAGCACTGTGGACTCCGCTTTTTTTTGTCCTTTCAGAGGATTTCTGATCTCCCTTTCTAGCTTTACATGACCGCTCATGTCTCCATAAATCAGTTTTGCGATAAAAAGCAAAGCAGTACTGACACGGCAGGAAGTCACGAACAGATATGCTGGGATTTTTCACCTGCTTCTTTGTGACAATTTCCCCCTCACCACTTTTGAGAACTTGGAAATTATGTTCATAATCTCCTTTATTGCGGATTTGGTCAAGCAAAGTCTGTCTGACTTTGGAACCCTTGGGAAAGTGTATTGCATGGGCAACATCGGTTTCCTCCGCATGTCTCCTTTCCAAGTGCTTTGCAAGTTGGGTAAAAGCCATTTTGCAATACAAACAGAAGTGCTTTTTGCATGGCTCTTTTTTCTCATCCTCTGTGGTGCTAGGTTTTGTTTCAAGCACCTTCTTACAGGTCCTTAAACTGGATCGTGTTGGTAGATTCCTCTCCAATGTTTTCCTGCGGCGCCGTAATCTTCTTTTAACAATATCCTTTTTGCCGGACTCCAGCAGAACTTGATTTGTGCTATTTGATTGACCTGCCACCTCATCCTCTGCCTCATCACTTGAGTCATTTGCTTCCTCGGGGGAACTTTGTTTGGTAGTTACTCCCTCTTGTACTGTTTTGTCACCTTCCCTTGTCAGCATCCCTTCTGCATACCTGGCAGGATTTGAATGATCAAAGTTCAAACTCATTCTACTTGAAAAACCACCTCTTGTGTCATCTGACACATTGTCTTCCATTGCTGGCTTCTGGTCTTCCCCTCCTTGTCCTTTCTGCCTCGTGTCTGAATCACAAACAGTATTTCTGGATTCAGTTACATCCCTCCCACACTTTTGGATCTTTTCATGTTCACTTGCTGTCACTTGCTCAGTGTTTGTACTGGCAGGGGAGCTTGGCCTTTTTTCGCCATCTTTTGGACCATCCAAATTTAGTGGGATAATCTCTTTTACTCTTGGAGTACCCTCTTCATTTCTTGCACTGTCAAGGTTAGAAGTCAACCTAAGAGCATCACTCGAACTTCTCTCTTCAATCAAGCTCCTCTCTCCTTCAAATGACTTCGTCTCACCAATAGTACAACCCTGCAAAAGAACAAGTATATGTAAGACTCATCGCCAAATCAGACCTCATGAATAATTTGATTGGGTGAACTTAAAACACAGGCATATTAGAAAATAAACGTGGGGGGAGGAAAAGAAAAAGCTAAAATTTGATTTGAATGTTGGTTGTTAAGTGGTGGTGATAAGTCAA
The DNA here is from genome assembly GCA_027495735.1 of Lutjanus campechanus. Classification (NCBI taxonomy): domain Eukaryota; kingdom Metazoa; phylum Chordata; class Actinopteri; order Lutjaniformes; family Lutjanidae; genus Lutjanus; species Lutjanus campechanus. The sequence continues at coordinate 3,886 of JAJHUR010089860.1, read as the reverse complement.
GTAATAGTTTTTGGTATTGCCTTTTCCAAATCCTTGGCACATTTTTCAAATGCTATTTACTGCATCAGCACCTTGGCAATGTCCCACCAAGATCCAGGCTCATTCAAACAGAAGTCAATGTGATGGCCACTTTTTAGCCCAACACCAGTATCAAAAAACCCCTGACACCTCTCAAATCTCCAGTACAAAAACCACATGTGACCCATTCGAGAATAGTTAATGGCTTTATTGGATCAAGCAGCGTTTTGACATTGTAATCGTCTAACCAAGTATATGTAGTCATGGGGTGTTGGATGAAAAGCTACATGGAGAGAACAGAATATGCACTCACGCTATACCTACATCCATGGCTTGCAATCAAAACAAATAATTGTTAATTTTGATGGAATATACAATATATTCTGGTGAAGCATAACTGAGTTTTTACAGTAAAATCTACTAAAGTGGTGATTTAACATAACATGTCTTCAATGTGGTTAAGAAGAAATAATACATAACAAAGTCCAGGACCAGGCCAAATACAGATGGCAAAAAATGGGAACACTTTAATGGTGTTCAGCCATTCACATAACAACATTTTAGATGTCATCTACGCTTTGAAATGTTTGATGGTATGATCAAAGAAAAAAGTTCCTGTTACATGATAGTTTACGGATAGTTTATGGTGACTGCTCATGTTGTGTTATGATGATAATAATAATGATGATGATGATGATGATATGTGTTCTGAAAGCATATACAGTATGTACCTGCTTCAAATGGTTCATCTTGTCCTGTTACTTCATGTATTCAGTATCTTCTTCCATTGGCTTGTTCACTGCGAGGAAAGATGACATGAAAGTCTCTAATTTGCACACATTATGAATATATAATGATGAATTAATAATATCAGGTGCAAGTTACCAATGTACAATTACACGTAAGTTAAATGTGCCATTTTAAACCATTTATGTTTGATACAATCGACTATCTTAACTTAAACCGCTATGAGTAGGGAGTAATTACAGCAAAGAGCATTGTATGTTATCTAGCTGACAACAGAATTAACAACATCGCAGAGCTCAGTGGAGATTTTCATTAAATTTTTACATATTCGTCTCACAAAACCTTTTAATTCTCTGTACATTATGGGCATAATTTAACTTAAACCTAAAACCTACTCATCACCACACAGTTGTTACTCCATAAAATACAAAAGTTACTATCAAACGAAATGACCGCATTACAAAATATTTTCTCTAATACATTATCATTGCTTAGCAAATATCATATTTTGGTTTCCATAAAAACATGAAAACATTTGAGGCCATATTCTTACCTTGTTGCAGAAGAAAGGGTGCTTTGTAGAGTGAAAAACATCTTGAGGCGTTGAATTCTGTTGTCTGTAGATGTAGATCTTGTAGAGATCGATTGCTTGGTGCACAGTTCAAAACTACATCTTTTTTTTGTTAAATCAATGTGCTCTGTTTGGATTAAATATTAAGATCCTTTGAGTATGATGGACGGGAGTCCTCTCTGCTACCCCTGAAGCCTTAGAAGCCATTTCCCTGAAGTTTACTATTCAGTATTTTCCATTCCTGTTGATACTGAAGTGTCACTTGAACATTTACTAGAGGGTTTTCCTAAGATATTTCAGAAGTTACAAATTTGATCAAGTTAAATCACATACCGAAGCTTGTATCTGAGACAGACATTTTCTCTACAAGCACCAGTTTTGTGCCGGAGCAAAAAACCACCTTGACATTTTTAAGAAGTTTAAAAATTGTGCTTGCAGCTAATATTTTTTCTTTCCACGTGGGACAAAAAACTATTCCTGGACCACTGCTTTTTATGTCAAATGATTTTCAAATATTTCTGACCACTTTCACAATGTTAATTATAATTTTAACGGAACAACAGTTCATGTTTTTGTTATGCAGAAGACATGGCAGGGCAAGAATTCAACCGTTTGTGACATACAAAGTACTGCTGGACTGGTCATCCACACAATTCACTTTTTTTTTTCAAACTGGACTGCACAAACACCCCCACACGCACACACTAGGGACAACCAAGGTGTGAAATGTAAAATTTGTAAAATGTGCTTTTGACTTTGAAATTGAAAGGCTTGAGAAGTCTTGGCATAGATGTAAATCAAAAGTAAATATAAAACATAAAAGGCCACAAGTTACTGGACAGATAAAACTAAGACATTTTGAAGGGAATAGAACATACCTCTTGGTCCAGATTGTAGTCCTCTTTGGAATTAAGTGCTAATTTTACAGCCATGTAGTCTCCACTTTTCACAGCATCCCGCAATTCACCTGACAGGAACAAGGTAGAGCCAAATGAAGTTTTAAGAGAATATACATCACGGATCTCACAATCAAACATTGTCAATGCTAGCACAGTAACATATAAGCAGCAAAGGTGGCATTACTTTATTGTTGACAAACAAACCTGGGTGACACCTGCAGCTATTACTCATGAGCTGTCTCAAATGGCAGGCAGAGCTGTTATAATTTTGGATGTCCATGTGACAACATCAACAGTCTAGGGTGTTGTGGACCGGCTGCTTTCATGATACAGTGAGTGCTGACAGAAAATGCACTATGCACCAGTCATTTAGCCTACCATTAAAGACACAGTAAAATAAAAAAACATTTTACAAATTTTAATTCTGCATCCCTGAATTAAGGGTTTAGTTTTTAAGATTTTATATTGAAATCTCTTTTCTCTTCAAAAATACTCTGATGGCGTTGCACTTAATGGTGAATACGTAAATGTATCTAACCAAATATGATTTGGCGCTACAACCTAAAACCATGATATAAAACTGTTATAAAACCATTTGACTGTTTGCTTGAGGCTCGATGTAACTCGCAGAGCAATATCACTGGTCAAACTTCTGTGTTTGGATATCAGTTGGCAAACTTTGTTTACATAAAAAAAAGTGTGGCTGTACTTCAGTTTGTTCATTTCACCCCTTTCCTGCTTCTCCACACTTAAAGGGAAAACTCACCACTTTTCATGTGGATGTCGTGTCAATGGTAAATGTAGTCAATGAAAGCAATAAATTCCTCAGTGTGTGCAACACTGAACAAGTTCTTCCACAGCAAAATCTGTTGTTCTTTCTGCATCTAGTCACATCACAGTAATGTGAGGAAGTATTACAAGTAGGGCTGTCAAAATTAATGCGTTAACGCGGATTAATCCATCATCATGATTAATCTGATTAAAAATTTTAACGCAATTAACGCATCTGCAGCGCAGAATGACTCAAAGTCCCTGAAACGTCTCTGGCAATGGCCAGAGACGGTCTTGTCTGGTCTTGTCCAAGTAGACTTACCATGGCGCATGCCGCCGCACATGCACAAATGGGTAGTTGATCCGGTAGTGGCATATATATATAGATATGTATAATAAAGGCTAGATGTCTTAAGGTGGAGTCTCTAACGGCATCACCGGGTGGCCATCTTACCCCAGGCAAGCTCTCTGGCGGAGTCTGTGGTGTGTGAATGAAGGTGAGTGATCTGCACAAACGTAAATACTCGTATCTCGCTGAAATCTTGGCAGATTTACAAACGGTTTGGTTTCTTACAAACGTTATTAACGTGGCTACAATTCTGGATGTTTGACCGGAAGTGTGACATAATTATCCATAAGTGCAGTGTTACAACTACACCTCTGACATTTATAACAAACCAAACCGTTTGAAAATCGGTAGAAAATTGAGCAAGTTATGGTTATTTAAAAAGTATGCACCACTACAACACAATGTTATGGGTGAGCCAGCTGACTGTGGCAAGATGACCGCCAGTGCGGACGTGCGATTGCATTGGCCGGCAGCGCGGAGGAGACATCTAGCCTTTATTATACATATCTATGTATATATTCCCTTCTTTCT
>JAJHUR010089859.1:8221-34815 GCA_027495735.1 Lutjanus campechanus | reverse complement strand
TCAGGCAAAAAAATGTTTGTGCTCATTTATGATTGTGTACTCAAGGACCTCTCTAATTCACAATTTTTGAACAACCTTGAAGAACCTATATAAAAACTAATGTATAACCAATACTGACTGCTTGTTGTCACTTGTCTTAACCGGTAGGGGCTGCAAGTCATCAACAACTGTTAAAAAAGGCTAATCTACTAGCACATGTAACTAGTTACATGTGATTAAATAACAAAATAAATGTAATTTTAATCTGCAATCTTCTAGTTATAGCATCAATTTAGAAACCAGTTTAAACACTATAGGATCATACTTTCCCTTATATCTAACTGCGTATTGAGGGCAGACCTGACGCCCTTCAGGCCCTGTTCAGTTAAAAAGTATCATACTCATGAGTTTTCACATATTCCAATAAAACATAAATGGTCCTGCAGGAGTTCCCTGGAGTTGCATGTAATCCAACAATATGTGTTTGACTCATATCTCTGGCTAACACGTCACTATCACCTCTATCTAAAGAACCCCACTCTAAACCTCATTACGATCTCGGGTCAAAGTTAATACAGTAAACATGTAATTATAGCAAACTGACTAGTGTCTATGTGTCTCAGCTCCGACCGATTCCTCTTGTACACACCTGACTGGTGTTGGCCACATACCTACAGCTATAGAGGTGACATGTACAGTGTGACACACATGCACACACAGTAGCTATTTACTGTATATGTACTCACATGCTTAATAATTAACAACTGCATACATGAACTATACTACAAATACATGAACACAAACACATTAAACCATTCTGTAGCTAATTACTGTGGATGTGATGAACTTCAGCACAACCACTTGAATGTGAAAATACAGCAGCATAGCCATGACTATTAAAGCATAACAATGTTAAAACAGAACTAAAACTTCTGCTTAGCTAGTGTTTATCTCTTGTCCCTCTACAAAGTCTATTTTATGAAAGTCGATATAAGAAATTTTTATACTACTTGCTGAGAAACAGCGGACAACCAGCCACAAACAGCAAGTCAAACCCGCAACATTAATCACTTCCACCAAAATGTAGTCTATGTATTTCTGCTGCTCAGTAAAACACAGTCACAAACTATCAAATTAGCCATGCGCCATTTTTAAAACTCTTCCTACAAGCAAATAAGTACACTGGGCCCAGGAGGAGAGTAGAGAGGAGGTAAAAACAGGATGCTTAGATTTAATATTTCTGTGATTAATATCTCAATAGAACGCTGGTCTGGGTGGTCCGCCTTACTTTGTTCGATGTGAGGTCTCAGACGGTCAAGGGATGGTAGTGTTTTCAGCAATTATTTCACAGCAGCTAAGTGTTATAATATTAGAGTATAACTTAGAAATGAGGAGAAAACAGGTACAGTACTAGAGCTGCAACAAGTCATTGATTAATTGTTAACTGTTAAATTAATGACCAACTATTTTGTTAATCAATTCATTAGTTTGAGTAATTTTTTAAAGAAAAAAAAAGTCAAAATTCTCTGACTGCAGCCAACAGTTTCTTTTTCTTTACTGCTCTATGACAGTAAACTGAATATCTTTGGGTTGTGGACAACAAGACATTTATAGACGTCATCTTGGTATTTTGAAAAAACTCGTCAATATTTTTTACCATTTCCTGGCATGTTGTAGACCAAACACATAATTGATTAATCAAGAAAACAATCAACAGGTTAATTGTCTATGAAAATAATCATTAGTTGCAGCTCTTATACATATTTCTTTCTTTGTTTTTTTTTGTTTTTTTTTTAAGTTTTTGATAGACATGGCTGCGGATGATCACAAACAATAAAAGATCTGTGCACTTTGTTCCAGGTTAAGCATAAATTTATTTATCATGACAACACTAAGAATAGTCCAATTACAAAATAAAGGTTAAAGTTCATATCATGGGGACCAAAAATGATCATAGTTATCAGTATTATTGTGGTTTTATTAAAATGAGCAAGTGATAAACACACTTTTATTACAACTTATTACTTATTGAAAATCTACAAACATTTTGAATTGGCATCATGTCCTTTTAGATGTCAGTGTTTTAACTGATGCAAAACAAACACACTTTGCATGTTGTGTTTGCGTCTCAAAGGCTGACGCTGGACAGTATATACCATGAGTGTCGTAATCAAACACTGTTTTAATAATAATTAAAATTCAAAATGGTAAAATTAATTTTTGGGAAATTTATCATGAAACTGGTAATCATTTCATCCGTCCGATATTTCTACTGGTACCATGCAAAACAATTCCAGGTCTGTTTATCTGCATGTATGATGTGACACACCCACCTACAGTAAACCCTGGAGAGCTGATGTCTGAGCACAGGAACGCATGAAAACAAGATTAAGAAGCAATTGTTACTGTGTCTGAACCACTTCTCCTTCTCCTTTCTCTTGCTCACTCTATCTATTTGCTTGGTGTTTAATCAGGCTCTAGTTAACCATGTCACTCTGCATCTGGACACACGTCAGTCACCCCTCTGACACACAAACACACCCACATAACTGATAACACAGACATACAAAACACAGCACAGGCCATCATGTAACTGAACTGACAAAGTATTATTGTTCTGTTATTTTTATTTTTTATTTTTTTGCTCATCATTAATCATGTCAAACTTGATATCTGCATATCACCTTGATTGTTCCTCAGACCTATAATCACCCACCCTTGGCTACACATCTGAGCGAGCACCCATCCTTATCTTATGTTTCTCTGATCTTCAGTTACATTAAAATCATTGAGCACACACTCGGTCGGTGCACTGTAGCTAATAAATTCCTCACACACCCCACCCTATTAGCATTGATGTGTAACCTTGGAGCTCATGGTGTTCTGCCTGAGGGTAATAGAGCCACTGTGTGTTTGTGTATGTGTGTGTCTGCACGTGTGTGTGCGTGTGTATGTGTGTGTGTGTGCGTCAAATGATGGCCTGTCTCCAGCCCAGGTCCCCCACTGGTTCCCATCAGGAGGCTTCATGGTGCACACTCGTATCTAATACCTCCAAATACTGATGAACATTCGACTTTTTCCTTCTGTCTGTCACTCCTTTTCATTCTCCATTTCTTTCACACTTCGTACATGATAATACTAGCCCTATCTTTATATACAGATAAATGATATACACTCTTTCTGTTGCGTTAACGCCCCTGCTAGGCCCCTCCATCCATGCACATGCATTAGTCTGCTAGCCGTGAGCGTCCAGGGAGACAGCATACCATCTAGCATCACTAGCCTATAGTCACTAAACAGGGGAGTCGCCTTTGTTTCAATTAGCATTTTGATTGCATCCAATGGAAAGAAGCCAGCACGCAAACAATCAAACATTTACTCGCCGACAAATGAATAATGCCTCCACTGTTCTTCATGCAAATACAAAAGTGAGTCAGTCCACTTTGCGGATGGTAAGAGAACCATTTTGAAAGCAGATGGATGCGCCGAGAATGCAAAATAATGGTATTGAATGGTGACGCAGTATCGGCAATGAAATAAAACTCAATAAAACGACATGGGGGGAAAAATGGCCACTCTGTTGCTTGGACGTGATGGATGAATGGATAAATGGATGCAAAGTTAAAGTGAGTCTGAGCAAAGCAGATGAGTTAAGTAGCTTATTACAATTTCTCTCATACCAACACCCATTCACCAAAACACATAATTATTTTACATTCCCACACACTCGTATGAGCAATGGGCTTAAAACTTAGAGAATGCACACAGCATTACAATCAATTGTAATCCGGGCATGCGTGTAACTCCAACACACCTACTCCATCTTTCTCCGGCTCTGGCACAACACATGGACAACACAAACTCGCACTGTGTACACAAGCAGCATGACGGATAACACGTCTACTCATATTATTAACAAGGACTACTTTGCATACATGAATATAAAATCCACAAAGGTCCCGCTACCATCTTACAGTACATTCAGCATCAACAATGTGCATGCCATCTCTGCTGCAGTACTATACGCAGGTAAATATTTCAGAGTGGTGCAAAGGCAAGGAAAAGGGGGGGACACCTACAGCCCTGGCTTCAACATAAAATGGGTGCTGTTCCCCTGATTTAACCCTTCCCTCCCTCTGTTCCTCTCTCCCATCCTTCCTTACCTCAAGTCCTGCCTCCACACCTCTCTCCTATTAGCATCATATCTGGCTCCGTCCCTCTGTTTCTCAGTCAAACCCCCCGCTGCATCCTTCTTCCCCTGTATGAACGAACTTCACATTCCTCACAACAAATAGTTCAATAGTAGCACTGCATTGCCCGTGCTTTAAGAGTATAATACATGCTGACTGTGGGTGATTGTCTATCTACAACCTGCTCTAGCTGCTGTACGCTGCCCAAAATGAAACGATGGTTAACAACGTACGGAGAATAGTGCCTGTAGCCTTCTTCCTTACCATCTTAAACCCATTCCACTCCATTTGGGAGACGCCGGCCGTTGTCTCACGCTGTCTCTCTCCTCACACAACAGCTACAGCAACGCCTCAGCAAAGAGAATCCCCTACTCTAGTCTCCTCTGACACTGTCTCCTTATTTTCCTCTCTTCTTCTCTTCCTGTTTCTGCCTGTGAGTCTTAGCGGCGAGCAGAGAGAAGCAGCATACTAGAGACGTACGGAGCAAGCATCGCCTTCTTCCACAGATGCTGAGAGGAGAATGGTGAGGCTGGATGAGAGAGTGCTGGGCTGCAGCAAGCCCTCCTCCCTCCCTCCTTCCCTCCCCCTCCTTCCCACCGCCACCCGCCCAGTCGCCTGCTCAGCTGGAAGGTCAGAGCCCGCCCACTCCCCCCCCACCCACCTCTCTTCTAGAGGCTGTGATTGGCTTCTTGGCTTGCTCGTCAGCCCCTGGCCTCACCTCCCCCTCCCTCAGTGTTAACACCTTCGCTCTCTGGCTGGCTCCGAGCCCTTGTCGGCACACGCCAGCCTCAGCCTGGTTTGGCAGAGAAAAGGCTCTCTGAATCCCAGCAAAGCAATCAATCGCTGCTGAGGTCTGTGCTTGAGTGAGCCGGGCCGAGCAGCACGGAGCAGAGCTCTAGGAGAGTGATTGCAGCCTCAGGCACTATGGTAATAGGATGCCTGCGCAGCACTGTGTATATAAATTAGCTATTACTGGGTGCATGTTAAAATCCCCTGTACATTTACATGACTGTGTGTACAGACCATCTCAGTCTCATCTCTGTCTCTTACACACAAAACACACAGACACTCTTTTACACATATATGCAGAACTGATTACAGCTTTTGTCTTATAAAATACTGATTGAAGCCATTTAAGGATTGTAAATCAGTTTTTTAGTTTGTTTTTTTAGTTTTTTCTCTCTAAAACTACAAATACTACATCTTTTCAAAATAAAAATTTGACAAAAAGCTAAATTGCCTGCTATGTTGATAAATAGGGCTACAACTAACAATTATTTTCATTATTAATTAATCTGTCCATTAATTTGTCAATTAATTAATTAGCAGTTTGGTCCATTAAATATGAGAACACAGTGAAAAATGCTGCTCAAAGCCCAAAGTGATGTCCTCAACTGTCTTGTTTGTCCACAACCCAAAGATATTCAGTTAACTGTCATAAAGAAACCAGGAGATATTAAGATATCTAAGATATTTAGATATCTGAGAAGCTGAAATCGGAGAATTTTGACTTTTTTTTTAAAATGAATTGATCATCAAAATAGTTGGGGATTAATTTAATAGTCGATTATTAATCGTTGCAGCTCTATTGATGAACCATACATTTATTGGGGTTTAAATCTAATATCAGGCGGATGCAGCACACAACAGCTCGTACAATCGGCACACACCTGTCCGTACAGGTGTATCCAGTAGGATTCTATATAACGTCGAATCAGTAGGATTTGTCCGAAATGTTTGTAAACGCTCTTTCCCAGTACGTTTAATACCGACGCTTTTGATTGGTAAAGATTCCAGAGCACGACAAAATGAGGGTCTCTGAAGACAGACACCATCTCACACTTCTAGTGGGTCATTATTGTAGAAAATGTCGCACATTATGCCTTTATCTCTTTTTAAAATATCTGTAGTAAATCCAAAGAAAAGGAATGGAAAAGTCAAATCAGTACGGCGCTACCTGTCTGTCTGCTGCGGCACGCTGTATGCTTACATTAAAATAAAGTGCAGCTGGTTGCAGCACAATAAAACAACAAACAGGTGACATAAATATCCTGAGCTCTGTGATATCTACTCACCATGACCATTCTTGTGTCAGGCTGTCGGTGTTACGGGCGGTAACGGCAGACAAACTGTGAAAAGCCGGTGAAGTCAGCGAGGAGAGTCGGATGGAGTAGCGGCAGCAGCGTGCAGGAGAGGATGAATGAACCGACGGAGCCAAAAACTAAACAGAGCGAAGCCGTGGGTGGAGAAGACCTGCAGCCCTGTCCCGTTAAAGAGGAAGAAAAACACACCCTCGCTCGCTAAAAATAAAAAACTAAGACAAAAACAACGCGACGAGAAAGGAGAATCCACTCAGAGAAAACACCCCTCTACCTTTCCCAAAAAAGCCATTTATGGAGTGTCCAGTCACCTCCCGCGCCGTCTCCCATTGGCTGGGAGGGGCCGACGGGGCGGTGCTGCCCGCGGATGCGAGTGGAGGAGGCAGCAGGCTGGTGTGGTCCACGCCGTGAGGAGTGGGGAAGCGTCATGCGGAGATGCTGAAGCAGTTAAGGTGACTTTATGTTCGTGACTGCAAATAATTATCCCTCATCTGGCTGTTTCCGTATTCTGCATACAATCATTAAAGCTTTAAAACGTGCATGTAGGCTGGTAGTTTTTCATAGACGCGCCTTCTTTTGTCATTAAGCTCGAATAGAAAGCAGGTTATCTGCATTGTTGCTGCAGTGTTTCAGTGTTTGTTGTTAAACCATGTGTGGACCTCTCCCACTCTGGTGAAAAGAGCAGCTGAAAATCCTTAACTGTCGTATGCACCCCGTGTTTCATGCTTTCAGGCTGGATATTAGAGATACTCCACCATACCCCAGAAAAAAAGATTGACCAGGTCTCAATTCTGTAATTCTTTTTTTTAGATTCTTAGAAAAAATTATTTATTATTTATTCCTATTACTGTCCAGTTCTATTTTCTGTATATTAAATGTCTCGAACAACACATATTTTCCAAACATTAAAGGTATAATACACAATTTTTTTCTAAAAACAAACAAAACAAAAAATGTGTAGTCATATAAACAGAATCTCTCACTTATGACCCACTAGTATCGTGCAGCAGCGTCTGTATCCGCAGAGGCCCTGCCCTCTGCCTGTATTTATTCATTTTTTATTGTTTTGTTGTGCCGTGGATGCTTTACCAACCCAAAACACTGATATTTGATGTCCTGGGAATGAGACGCAACAATCAACTGTCCTTCTAATCAGACAAATCCTGCTGAATCTCCCTTTAACTTTAATCAGCTAAGAAAAATGATTTTTAAGCATGCTAACAATGTATTTTTCAGAGAATGCAGTGATTTTTTCAGTTGATTATTCAGACAAAGACAAGGAGAACTGCTAATAAAATACCCGCTAATGTAGAACACAAACTCCCTCCAAGTTCCTTGAACACTTGACTTCCCAGAGAGAATTACAGAGGACATGACTTCACTGTCCTCAGTTGTAGCTACAGTTCTGTTCTATAGCTACAACAACTAGCGAGGCGGTGCTGCCGTGTTGCGGATCATTCTACCGATGTTTTTCAGACAGTGATAAAATAAAATCTCGTGAAATAAGTTTGACTAATGACAAAAATGATTTTGGCTGTACTTCATTGACTTAAATGTCCGATATAATCTGATGACTAAAAGACTAAAATTTCAACAGTTTTCATCAACTAAAATTAGACTAAAATAATTATACTGAAGGTTTCTTTGACCAAGAGAAGACTGAAGTGCTCAGATTTTTAGTGCACTGAGAAGTGCACTAAAATTTCACTAAGAAGACAGGATGAGGTTGACTAAATATGATAAAAACTAACAAGGATGGGCTGTTTGACACAGGTCTGAGACTCCATAAAATATACCTCACAAAATTAACACTATACAAACCATGTGTAACAAGGCGCAACAGGGTCTGTGGTTTTGAGGCGTAATCATACACTACCTAATTAACTGCTGCTATCAAATTAGGTCTTATATATTCCTTAATATATTATAATTGTCACCACACTGTTAAGAAATAACAAATATTTATTTTTTAAAAAGCCAATTTTCTGTGTCTAGCGGCAAACCTGCCTCAGGTAGATTTTGTCCAGCTGTCCCCTATCTCTGGCAGACAAGAAGAGGGAGCTCTTGCTTCCTTTAACACAGTTACCTGGCAGGCAGGAGGACTTGGCTGTACCTATGTATTTATAAACACACGCATGCACAATCAGAATGCACTGACACTGATACATATGGTGGCCCGCACCATACTCGATCTGCACACGTAAGCCCACACAAAATATACACACGTCCACACTGTTTCACACATTCAAACACCTCATGCTGTAGATATAAACATATACTCATGTAACTGAGTTTTAAACAAATGCTCTTAACACTGCTAATATCTTCATGTGTACAAGAGATCAAAACATCACCAGGTTCCCATCACATGATCACACCACTTCCTTTGTGTCCAACACAGCAACAAGAGGCAGTCAGCAAGTCAGCTCTCATTCACATGGTGGTTTGTTTCAATTAGCATTCAGCTGTGCGAGGCCTGGCAGAGCTAATGCTTTCCTTCTCTGCTGCAACCACCTCAAGACCTGTCCTGATACAATATCACACATTATTGAGATTATCCATCAGAAACTGATTTTAATGGATCAATAAAATGTTTTACACAATATTTATTTATTAAAGTGTGAAAGACAAAAGATATTAACTTCCTGGTTTAAGTCATATTTTATTAAAAAATAAAATCATAGTTAGTTAACTGACAACAATTAGTTGATTAATTGTGTACTCGGTTGACAGAAAATTAATCTGCAACAATTTTGATTAATTGTTTAAGTCAGCTATCAAGTTAAAATGTCGACTATTCTCTGGTTTCAGCTTCTGAAATGTGTTTTTGGATTGTTAGACAGACAAAAGAATTTAAACATTTAAAGATATAATTTTTTGACATTCTATAGATGAAACCAGTGTTTGTCAAACCTCTTAAACCACATACCACTTATATTAGGCTCTCCATGTACTTTATGACTGACATTAAAATGCGGTGTTGCCGGCCTACCCTACTGAGCTACAGACAGTTGATGCAAGAGGAAGGAAATTCCTATTAAGATAATTTATTGTTGACTTGTCAGCCATATGAGCCACAGTGCCTTCACAGTAAGGCAGTGGCTTACTGCCATCACAGTTTAGCTCATAACTAATCATGGGAATGATCATGCTTGCACTATGCGCATGAACATGACGACGTATCAGGCTGATACTGAAACAAAAATATTACAGGAACGTATTTTAAGTTACATTTCAGCAATCTCATTTGAAATTTTGTGATATTTTGATTATATGATTTCAAATTTAGTAATTACATTTTTAAAAAATTGGGAGATTCCTCAGTGTACCACTAGAGGGAGCTCGAGTACCACCAGTGGTACAGATACCATAGTTTGAGAATCTAGGGACTGAACAATTGATCAAATAATAATGGTAAAAGACATATTAATCAATAATGTCATTAACCGTTAGCTGCAGCAGTTCCGGTACTTTTTGTCACTTCGTACAGTTGAGCATAGCATCAAACTGACATTCAGGTCTCCAGAAAACCATCTATAGCAAATAATGACCAGCATGAATTGTTAGTGTCAAGCTAAATGATGTCAATAGTTGTTGCTGATACATTTGGTTTTTGTTTTTGTCGTTATTTATCCCCCCAGCTACTGTTATCCAAGTTCGACAGCAAATAACCAACACTTAACCAGCAAAAAAATTGATGTGGCACAACAGCAGCCACTGCCATTGGTGAATGCTGTCTTATTTGCAGAAAAGCAAATATAGTGATGCGATGTTCAGCCAATATACTGGTGCTCTCTAGCCCTGTTGTGTGCACATAATCCTTTGTAAACCCACATTGTAAACAGTGTATCATAAACTACTGGGCATGTTCTACATACATACGGTTGTACTCTGCACTTATATTCACACTATGTATATTTATGGGAATTATAAATTTCAACCACACACTCAACTAACTACACAAATGAGCTCCCAAAAGAACACACTGAAAAAACACTTATTATTAAGGAGGAAAAACAGGAAGAAGACAAAGTGTTAGGAATGATAAGGACAGCTCTGGCAAACAAAAAGGGAGCAGTGAACTAAAGCTCCCCAGTCTCTCCACTCCACCTCTGACCTCTCCACCTGTCTGGTTAGCTGCAGCTAGCCAGCTAGCCTAGCGGAACCATGTGCCTGACATACTAATGAGTATCCTCACCACGCCTTCAATCACACACACAACACGATACATACACACACACACACACACACACACACACACACACACACACGCTGAACAAGCTCACCATTGTTTCAGATAGAATAGAATATGCAGGCACTGGCAGTCTGGAGATTTGTACTGATCATACTGTATATAACACAACAGAGGGAGAGTAATGTGGAAAGAAACACAAAGAAAATGGATTAAAATAGAAGTGCATCTTTGTCTATTTTCCTTTTATGCGCCTCCATATCTTCTCCACCAAAGAGCAGAAAGAGGCAAAATTTGCAGCTGAATAGCGCAGGCAACAAACCCACAGTTTCCTGTCCGTCCTTTATCCTCCTGCTCTGACCTTTTGAATTTAATAAAGGCTTTGGGTTCGGGAAAAAACATTCTCCACATTGCTGCCTCTATTTTCCTCCCAACTATGTTTTTATTGTTGCTTTTTAATTCCCTATACTGTAAAGAATGGAACGTCAGCTTCACTGAATCACAAATCACTTCTCTGTTTTTTCGTCTTTGTATGCAGTCAACTTTTAACTGATGTGTAGAGGCAGTAAAATGTGGGGTGGAAAATGGAGGGTGATCATTTTCTTATTTCATAAAGGACAGTGTTTTGAGGTTGTTTTCTCCCTTTGTAATATGATCCAAATAACCTTTTCTCTAAATGAGAATATGATTTGAAAGTGAAAATAGTCTCTCACAGTTGACTTGCTCGGCGTGTCATTTCACCAAATTGCTCTACAGGACCGTGGTTTTTATAAAGCAATGAAAGTGACTGCCACTACTCAGTAAATTAGCTATAAACACAATCTGCTCTTTGCAGTGTGTTGTCTTACTGAGTGTGTGTTGTTATGATATACAGACACAAAGCAAAGATGGAACCATGTTGCCTCCATGTCCTAGTTAAGGGGACACACTGTGCATTATAATATTGTGTATGGACAGATGGAGGGAGTGGTTGAGATATTCTATCAAGGGCATCCATGGTGAGATACTTTACAGTCTGGATTTTAGAGATATTGCAGTGTAGCTCATTATCTTGTGGATTTTTGCCCTTCCTCACTTAGAGATTATATCTGTGAATAAAATGCAACACAGCACTGAATAAATGTAAAAATGTCAAAAAAGTAATTAAGGGTAATGACTAAAAAAAGACTACTCTTTCTTAATGATGTTCCCAGTTTGTCAGACTATGCACAAAAAAGTGCACATCGCTGATTGGATGCATTATTTGGCCTTTTAGATGATGACTGATGCTAAATAGTTTTTGAAGAGCTAAATGATATTTCTTTTCTCTTGTAAAGTTTTGAAAGTTAAAAAGCTTTTGTGGCTTTAACCCAGCAGGCCCAGCCATACTGTCAGCAATGTGAAACCCCATCACGCTGATTGGCTCTGGCTCACATCCATAAACACACACGCACTCAAACACTTCCAGGCACAGGCATAAAAACACGCAACATTTCGGTTCATGGAGTGCATCGCAGTCTGACACTGTGACTGCCGTGGAACTGCCGGACCCCAGAAGTGTGCTTCAGCCTGCGCTTGCAGCCTGCTAATTCGGAAAGCAGAGAGCTGGCTAATTGTCATGAACTCCTCCTGCCCTCCACTCTGCTCTGCTCCTCCACCCTAAACCCCTCCTAGTCACAGACCTTAATGGATTAACTGCAGGCTGGTGTTGTTTCTCTTTTACTCTCTCCTGCTCATTCTGCTTCTCTCGCACAGTCACGATGCTTTATTTCAGCCACGCCCTGGAGGGTGAAAAAATGTTTGGTTTTGGACAAATGGAAGGATTTTTTTCCAACGGTACAAACATCCACTTGAACTCAAGGATGAACTGCTTAGATTTTGGAGGTCAAAGGTCACTGTGACCTCACAAAACACATTTTTGGCCATAACCCCCAAAAAATCATGCAGTAATTCTGACAAAATTTCACTCAAATGTCTCATAGGATACTAGCAATGCTGGAGAATACATGTAGTTGTATGTAATTCAATGACAGCATAAATGTAATTATAATCCATTATACGTAGTTACTGATAAAAAAAATATGTAATGAAATTACAGTTACTAATCAAAATGTTGGTGATTACAAAGGGGTTACATCAACACCAATCTCATTATTTAGAGGGGTCGGGACCTAAAAATATCGAGAACCACTGATTGGGCCCCATTCACACCCATCTGTGCCTGAGAAATTCAAACATGAAGACCATTACTCTGACTCTGACACTCAATTTTAAGGAAAATTATATCACTAGTCCATGTGATGTAATGTAAAAATCATTTCCCAGACTAACAAACGGCCTCATTTCCCATCATGTCTAGTGCAAATGTTACTTTTTGATAGTGTTCAGAGTCAGACCATGGAGGTTTATATTAGTAATTATTATTTTGTGCTGGTTTATGGTTCTAACCATGAATGAAGTGGCTGTTGCGTATCTTGAGACTGTATTTGCATATTTTTGAGTGCTTGTTCTCGATGTTAAATGTCTTTCAGGGGCTAATGTCACTGAGACCTGCTTCCTGGCACCCATTCTGTGCTGCTTGCTATAATACGTTATTTTATTTTGATGTCTACTACCTGGCAACCCCCAGAAATTATCTTGTAACCCCCCCTTGGGGGTCCTGACCCCCAGGTTGAGAACCATTGGTCTATAAAATCAGAAAAGTCAGTCAGAAAAGGGTGAAAAATGTCAAACAATGTTTCTTAAAGCCAGAGATGATGTCCTCAAATGTCTTGTTTCGTCCACAACCCAAACATATTCAGTTTACTGTCATAGAGGAGTAAAGAAACCAGAAAATATTCACAATTAAGAAGCTTTTAAGAGGATTTTTTCTTAAAAAATGACTCAGGCTGATTAATCCATTATCAAATTAGCTGCCGATTAATTTAATAGTTGACTACTAATAGATTAATTGTTGCAGCTCTAAACAAATGAATATACTGGTGGCACAGGACTGTATACACACAATAAAGTCTGGTAGAAGCCAACACATAGTATTCTGATAACAAGTGTGAAGGAGCAGGCAAAGAATAGCGTACACGGTATAGCAGGTTTGAATATGCAGCGTGCAGACGGTGATAATTGTGGGCGCTCTCGGTTTGAGTCTTGTTAACTGTCAGACGCAGTGTTTCAACACCTGTCTTATGTTTCACTCTGCATAATAAGACTTCTATTTAAAGGAGGAGAAGTGAAGATGCCAGCAGAGGTGTTACCTCAAAGTGCAGCAAGAAAATACCTTGATTATTAACACAAGAGAAGGGAAAACTTGTGTTTTTCTGCAAAACTGATCTTCGCAATTGCGAGTCAGGTTCAGAGCAAATTAATGCAACCGAGGACATAAGACAGAAACTGAATTACCCCTCTTACACTGTGTGGAAACAACACTGTTGGCGATAAAAATGCCGATGAGAACAACTTGTCAGGCCCGGTTGCTTTCAATTCAAAATATCCCAGCAGTCTATGCAGTAAAACAGCCTAATACATTTAATAGCCCAGAACACACTCCTCCTCAGTATGCTGCGGCTTACTTAGGCTCTTTTTGATTTGCCCTTGAAGGATAGATTTAGTTGCTCTATTGAAGTTCTGGCAGTAGTAGCATCTTGCTGTGCTACTCAGACTGATGATCGCCTCTTTCCTGGCAGGTGTCCACCCTCTGCCGGTAACAATCAACAAATGCGAATCACAGCCTTCAACTCGCCTGTCTCTCTGCCCAGCGACAAACCCAGCATCACTAGACAGCTATTAACACACTGCGGCTGTATCCGGACAACAACGGGCAGTTTGGATTCAGTTGACTTTAGTTGTTTGCTCTCAGCGTTAAGACCAGGGGCTTTATTTTCATAAATCAATTGCGCACACGGCGTGGACACTGATTTTTGGCCATTTTGTGGTCAGAGGCACGCAGTGCACCTGCATTGCTGTTGTACGTTCAATCAAATCACCTCTATTCTTTGTCTTCAAAAGCAGAGCGCTCTGTGCTCTGACAATTTAGTAATAGAGGGGAGCAGTTGGGAGTAGTTCTGCCACAAAAGCTTCTCCAAAGAGGAAACTGATAAGCAGGAGGAGCAGAATCACCACAACGGCACCTTATTTAAACCACTGAGCGAAAATGATGTGAAATTATCTTGGGAGGACAGTCAAGTTCACAGCCAGTCGGTGAAAAAAGTCTGTGTGTGCTGAATGAAAATCTCAATTCACCAGGTCAAAGACTTGCAAACACAGAGCCCTAGAAGGCATTTAGAGTGCAGAGAGCATAAACCATCGCCTACAATGATAAATTTGTCCAACTTGCAAACAAAGAAAGACATCAACAAGAATATCTCTTACATTTTAAGTTCAAATCGTATCCTGGCCCTGAAAATGTGTTTTGTCCGTCTGCATTGTTTTCACAGTTTTAGTTGAATCTTGATTATATGAAGCCTGAATCCCTAGATTTAGGCAGCAAAATCTAACAATTTCATCTTTATTTCAGAGCCATGGATATTTATTACACAGAGGGAATCCCTTAAGACAAAATCCTCTGAATTTGGGTTTCCATGGACCAATGTACATCTATTGGGTCCTTGACATGAAAAAGTTTGGGAGCCCCTGGATTAGTCTATAAAATGTCAAAAAAAGACAAATACAAAAAATAAAATTACTCAAATCAAATTTTCCCAGAGCTCTTTTGTCCAACCAATTGTCCAAAACCCAAAGACTCTTAATTCACTATCCTAAATGATGAGGACATTTTGGATGGATGCAATGATTAATTGATTATCAAAATAGTTGGTTAATTTACATATATTTTTGAAACAACTTGCTGACAAATTAACTAACATTGGTGAAAACATGTTGAGATTATGACTGATCATGCAATGTTGCTGAGTAATTCCTGAGTTACGGCTCAGTGCTTTGAGTTCAGTGTTCCTGGTCTTGACCGAATAAAGGAATTGGCATTTTGCTTTGTAAAATCTTTACTACATCCAACTCGGCCCTTCCAGTCTAGAAATGTGTGAGGGAAAGTGGATCTCCTAAATTGCATGTTACTTAAAAATACATGATATTAAATGCATGTATTTTGGTCAAATTGAACTAATCTAGTTGAAGCCTTCCTCCTACATCCTCTTCCCTCTGTGTCAGTGGGCATGATACACAGTCAGCTTAACCCCTGCCTGTGTCACTCTCCCTGGTAGAGACTCCTCAGATCAGAAATGAATTCTTCATGCTGATCCCGGAACAAGGCTGTGCTGCATTTGTCACAGCCACTTTCTTCCACTTTAACTCAAAGCTGTTTGGTATGGCTGGAGCTTTGCACACTGCAGAGATGTGACAGTGGGCTGTTTGAAAGCTCAGGCTCAACGCTCTGTCTCTATATGTGGAAGAGGGAGTGAACTGCTAGTTCAGTTGCTATGTAAACTCTGCAGAAACGGACTGCTCGTTTGTAGATTTAATTCAAAATAATACTTATAGAACTGTCTTTTCTGTATTTTGATTAGTTGGTGTTTCAAGAGAAAACTAGGGATGGCTCCATGCCACTTTTTCATGACCAATATTAATACCACAACCTTGAGTATATGATGATATTGATGCAATATCATTTTCCTCCTCTTAAACAAGTAAGCTGTTAATAATACATTTGTATGGGTGCACTTTACTTAAGTCATCAAAAAAACATTATGCTCAAACTATGAAACAATATTCTGCTCCCCTAAAGGAAGAAATGCATAGCCACAATATAACTCAGTCATGCATGCTTCTTCTTTTTCTTTAAAGGTACTACAAGTAGCTTTCATATATTGTTGATTTTGGAGGCCCCTGGAAACAAAAGAAGCAGTGTTTCCACCATAATAAAACCAACATATAGCGTCAAAAAAGTGCCTCCTGCTTCCTTGTTATTGGCTAACCTACTACTCACTGTAACTGTGGCTGGGAAAATGTAAACACAGACTTGTTTCATCTGATTTCAAGCAGAATCTGAACCGGTGGCAGCGATTCAGAATAACTATAGAAATAGCCGACCTCTTTCACGGTCATATAGAGGCATCAGTATTATATTGAGACTGTTTCATGACCAGTTAAACACTCTTTGTAGTAGCTTTAAACCTTTTTTTTCACTCAGAACTATTTGGAACATGTTTTACTGGTTTAGCACCATTTAAATATTCAAAATGAAATGTACATTAATACATAAATTGCACTCTGATATTTTTTTATCTTTTCTTCCTTCAGCTTAAAATAACTCCACACAGCTAACATAATGGCAAGGCTGCTGTTTAGTTTAGCATTAGTTTAGGCTACATTAGTCAAACTCAAGGCTGGCGGCCCGAATCCAGCCCAGCACCTCAGAATGTAATTTGTGCAGTACAATACTATGCTGCCCCCCCCACCCCCACCAAGATATCCGATCCAGTGATTTTGGTCAGTATCAGACCCAGTACCGTAACTGAGTAGCAGATTAGCACATCCCTAGAGAAAACAACAGAAAACATTCAAGAAAACACATTCAATCCACATACTAAAATTAATAAATTTAAGATGTAAAAGTTTAT
Organism: Lutjanus campechanus; assembly: GCA_027495735.1. Classification (NCBI taxonomy): domain Eukaryota; kingdom Metazoa; phylum Chordata; class Actinopteri; order Lutjaniformes; family Lutjanidae; genus Lutjanus; species Lutjanus campechanus. The sequence continues at coordinate 17,807 of JAJHUR010089859.1, read as the reverse complement.
TTCTCTCCTCTCGGTTAAGAAAACACATCGATGATTTTTTTCTTTTTAACCGAAGAGATAATGGTGGGTCTTTGAGGCTATAGCCTGACACAAATGAGAGGTTTGTGGAGGTGCCCAGAGAGGCTTAGCTATGCATTGGCTGTTGAGTCTGGCATGTGTTCTGGCACTGAGAGTGTATTCTCAACAGGACTCTGGTGGATTAGTGTCCATTTGGACAACAGAGTGGTCCGCAGCTTGGGGTGACATTCAACTTCAGCGGGCCAGCAGCTCACACACTGATCATGAAGTTTATTCTCGCTGTTAATTGTCATTGATGTATGGTAAATGTAATCTAATTGTTAAATTTAATCGTTGGAGTCTCAAAGATGACTAGGACTGCAAAAACTGTTTTATTTTCTGTTGTTCTCTCAATGTCTCGTCTGAACCGGATGACTCTGTACGTGTGAAATGAAGCGGTGGACGCTCTGCAGTGTGGTGGGTCAGTGGATCATGGGGTTTGGTGGTGGGCTTTCGGGCTGTGGGGACGGCAGCCCTTTTTGCGTTTGATCCCGGTCGGGGTACATCCATGCTCACAGGGCGACTGCTGTGGTCCATCTGGTGGAGGCTTTAATCACAACCCCCCCATACACACACACACACACACACATTTGCACACACACACTACAGCAACGCAAAGCCCCCAGAGCTTCCCACTTGAGATTCTTTAGACTGCTGCTCAGTTTCAGACCTTTTTATTCTCATTATTTATTTCTGCAGTCATTTATCTCCCTGCAGAAATAAGTCTTGTTTTCTTCTTTTACAGAATCTCCTACTCAGACCTCAGGTGGAAAAATGTGAGTCACTGAAACACCAACCTGCCATCTATAATGACGTTTAAAACCTCATCAAAAAACCCCACACTATCAGATCTCCATAAACGGCTGCACTACTGGCGTTTGATGAGGAATAACCTTTTAGAAATGAGACGCATCCCGAGTCTTTCACAGGGCTGGCCTGCAGTACTGTGGACCAAAACATGCCCGAGCCGCACAAATCCAGCTCTCCAAATGTCACTTCATGCTTAACCGCCCTTTCTCATGCTTGAAGAAAAGCAAGTGGGCAATGCACAACAAGAAAAACTCCACTGGGTCTCAGTTTAAATGCCTACATGCTTAGAGACATGTTTCAATAATTTTGTGTTGCTGAAACATTTAGTCGATTAAAGAGAAGGAGAAATTCCTGAGCAACAACTTCAGAAATAATTTTCCAATATGAAAATAACAAAAGAGAAAAATGCAACAATACAAACAGACAAGAAAAAAAGCTAAATTTTCTTCTACAGAAGTAAATTATTTACAAATTATGTATATGTATGTATGTGATATGATATATGATATATGATTAGATGATTTAATCAATTAGTTGTCAACTATTTAACTAATTGTCTAACTATTTTGATAATCAATTAATTGACCTGAATCATTTTTTAAGCAAAAATAGCAAACTTTTGCTTGTTTCAGATTCTGAGGCGTAAGGATTTTGGAACAATTTTGTTTGGTTTTGGACTGTTGGTTGGATTAAAAAATATATATTTTAGGATGTCACTTTGGTTTCTGGACAATTGCGATGAGCCTTTTTCACTTTTTTTTTTTTTTTACATTTCATAGACTTAACGATGATGCAAATAATTGTTAGTTGCAGTCCTACTGATCTGCAACATTACCCAAATTCTATGATTTCAGCTTCTCAAATGTGAATATTTTCTGGTTTGCTTTGTCTTCTGTGACATTAAATGGAGTATCTTTGGGTTGTCGGCAAAATAAGACATTTGAAGACACCAGCTTGGGCTTTGGGAAACACTATTTTCTGGCATTTTATGAACCAAACAACAAATCGATCAACTGAGAAAATAAATGACAGATTAATCGACAATGAAAATAATCGTTAGTTGCACCCCTACAAAAATGTTAATTTTCACTAACTGTAAATCATATTGTAATTGCAATATGTATCACAAATAATTGCAATATGATTTTTTTCCATATCTTGTAGCCATATTCTTTAGCAACAATTCTAGGAATTGTTTCCCACTATAAAAATAACGAGACTTCTGAAAGTAATAATACAAAGAGGTAAATGACATCATTTCTCCTTCTTAACAAAATATATATGAAATACTGTAAATTAGCTCTCTTTACAGTGACTAAATAACAGCTCAAGACACATTTATTATTAAAAGGACTATAAGGGTCAGCAGATGAGGACAATGCTGCTGTTGCAGGAACCACTTACTGTTAGCCTCCCCTTGGACAAAAATAACTGTCATATTTTCATCAATTTCCAATATCTTGTCTTGATTTAGCTTGCCCTTCATGAACGGCCTCCTTACTTAAACTAATCAATTAAAAAATCTATCACACATTTAAAGGTAGAATCAGTAGGATTTGTCCAATACAAATAGTTCGTAAACGCACCAGAAAGATAATTGTTTAGTTTTATTCCTAAATCTAATTTCTGGGACATCAAATACTGACATTTTGGGTTGGTACAGCATCCCGAGCCACCACCACACACTTCTAGTCTACATGAGTGAATACTTTGTTTTTTAAAGAAAATATTACATGTTATGCTTTTAAAACTACTGTACTGTCTTTTCTGCACATGCAGTATACACAGAGCCCAGCTTATAGCCGGCTACTGTAAGTAGAATGGTCACTCTTCCTCGGCACTAATGCACAGGTCAGCCATACATCATTTATTCATGATGACAGCAGATACTTTGCCTCATCCCCGGCAATTAGCGAATCAATAAAAAGGCACTGGCTTTGAAACTATCAATTCTGAGAGGACAAAAAATAGTGTTGTTCATCAACATGCCAGGATCCCAGACGCGGACAATCACTCAAGTATCGGCGGCGTTTGTCAGCTCAGCATCAACAGGCGCTGAGCTGTCAGCAATAAAAAGCACATTTCCTCACATCGCTGCTCTTAAAATGACTGCCACATATTTGTGTGGTCAGGAGTCCTCACCTGCAAAATGGGCGTCTGTTCCATGTAATATCTCAAATTGGGGTCTACACAGAACGTAATCTGTAAATGTCATTCATGAAAAGAGATGATTTAATGTTCCTTTCGACACACGAATTTGTGCATTTGTGTCTATTGTGAAGGAGACGACTGAGCTGAGATTATCACAGACGCAGACAGGTCAGAAAAGGGCTTGCGCTGGCTAATACCTCTTTTGTCAAAGTTTATAAGGCTGACATATCTATGGCACAATCAGTTATCACTGTCATTTTGTAATTAATTCAGTAAAAGTGCATGTTCTAACACACACCTTAGGCTGCTTTTTAAATGGAACGTTATGTTGCCCTAAAACGACTTCAGATTTTGTCAAAAACCTCCAATTTTGACTTGTCAAACAGCAGCTGAGGCATTTTTCTGTTTTTCCACAGTAACTGTTAATGTCGGTTTGCAAATAACAAAATGGGAAAAACTCACCAAATCTGAAAACACAATACTGCTTTTCTCTGCAGCCTTGTCTGTTTCATTATTCTCTCTCTATTTATCCTTTTAAGCCGAATGAAATAACCACAACTGGATGTGAAAACATTGTCCAAGAGAGGCAACAAATTTGTCTCTGAAATTAAATGCTTTCCTCCACCAAGCAAAAGAGCAAGCAGCCCTGGGATTTTTTTTTTTTGCATTAAAGAAGAAAAACGAACAGCAGGAAGTGAGATTATTTTGTTTATTCAACCTATTGAACTGCACAAATGTAGCCACTGACTTGAGGTAAATCCCCACAAGAATTCACAGGCCCACCACGGAGATATAATCCACTACTATAAACTGTGATAATTATGTGTGCATGCATGCTTTTGCATTATGGCTGACGTTTACACGATTCTATTTTCCCAATTTTATTACCCCAAGGCCCTGGTCTGTATATTCTAGCATACACACAAATATTTTTTTTCTCCATATATCATTGGAGACCAGGCAGACCAGATGAGAATGGGTCGGGGAAGTAAGTTGGGTGTTGGTGTGTCATGTTAGAAGAATTAAAACAGAATAAACATCATTTGTTATTTATATTACAAAGATCAGTTACAGATTCTGAGGATGATATGAAGCACAGTGTCCTGGCACAGGTGACAGGTATGTTATGGTCATTTTAAATGTCTTTTTAGCAGGTAATTTTATTATTCGGATGTAGGATCTTAAAAATACATTTTCTAGATATTTTCCATCACTAATTCCTCCCACACTCTCTGTCATCTGGGTTTAAGCAGGTCAAACGGCCTCAACAATCTGTTAGCTATGATGGCCTAATCAGTGCAGAGCACAAATGAAAACACAAGTAATACATATTTTACAAAAACAAGCATGACATTTTTTAAATAACTAAAAGCTGGAATTCTAGCCTATATATGTGATTTGATCAGAATATTTTGATCAATTCATTCATGGTGTTCATTATTACTATAACAGTTAATTTTCCCAAGAAAAAGGACAGGATTTGGACTGTTTGTAATTCAAGACTGTCCTTTGAGACTGTGACTCTACAGAAACCTCTATTTTGTTTATTTCTTGACAGATTATAATTGAAAATATCCGCCTGTTTTATTGCTGCAATTACAATCATTATTATTATCAGAAAACGTGAATTGCTCAGATTTAGTTATGTTAATCCGTGTATTAAAAGACCTGTCAATCAGTGTGGGAATAATAGCGGGTTCAAATCTTCTGCTTTGTTTTTTGATGGCTGAGGCAACCCTTTTGTTTACATCTGGATTATGGGGTTGTGCTCTGCGCCCACCCCTCTAATAATTACTCAGTGTTTATTATATGTTGAAGTAAAACGTGATCAGTTTGTTACTAGACACAGACTCGACTCAGAAGCCCTGAGCCCTGTCACTGCCATTATATAGGTGAAATTACAGGTCATTACTTCCAGGCCAAAGTACCTGAACGCACAGAAAGGTGACCTTTGCTTGGGCGTGGGCGCTCGTGTCGCTGCAGCAGCCTGTTCTGATGTTAGACTATTGTTTATGGATCACATCCACATTTCCATCTTCACCTTTTTTACGTCTCATGTATAGGATAGAGTCGATGCATATGGAAAATAGGTGATGATGAAAAACATGGAAATACACACTTAAAGGCATCCTGTGGACATGCTAAATTGCCGGGTTGGGTGTGCACAAAAAAAGAGACGGAGAAAGAGAGACAGTGTGGAGAAAGCGAGAGTTCACTTAGCGTTACAGTGTGTGTGTGTGTGTGTGTATGTGTGTGTGTATGTGTGCATGAGCCTGCAGACACCTGCTCCATTCTGCAGTGATGGCTCCCAGCGGGACACAGGCTCAGCTGCTGATCTCTAGGCCCTCCCTGCAGCACTGGTGGCCAGCACACGCACACACTCCAACACACACACACACACACACACACACACACACACGCACACACGCACACACACGACTCAGCCCTTCCAACAGATCTGAACCCTTCAGGCCCCCCTCGCAGTGTCTCTCAGCTTCTATGTGTTCCCCCGTAACTGACACACCACATGTGCTCATATCAAGTGCAAACATGACATGATGTATACACACACACACGCACAAAGCCGCACAGTCTGTGTTCGTGTGATGTTGCATGTAAATTCTATGACACGGGGCGGCAATAACCCGCTCCAGTCTGATATTACGCTATAGGGATGATATGGCTGACTAGTATGTCTTTTTTCTACTACCCTATAGCTAAAAAGCTTTTCTGAACACGACACATCATGCCTCCATGTTATGTGCTGCTGTCTCTGCAGTTAAAAAGGAAAATGATAAAATGATTTCAAGTATATATTTTGACTGTTTCTAGTTTGCACTTTTGAAACTGTAAGATGGTTATTTTTTTTTAAATCTCTTATCTGTTGGTAAAATACATTACAACAATCACATTTGTTTTTGTCAGTTCTGCATTAATCAACCACCATTGTACCTGAGGCATGATTGTATTTGTTGACGCTCTATCTCCATCTCTCAGTTTTTCTGACTATGAGCATCTTTTTTCCCCTCTGTGGCGTCGTTCAGAGCATAAACGAACTAATTTCCTGGATATAGAGAACACTGCAATCAAGGAAAGGGGAAGTGCAGCGAGCGGCAGATGGAAGGAGCTAATCATTGTTATGAAATAGAGATGACCTCTAACTATCTCCTGGCTGGTGCTGATGTACCGTAGCTGCACACGTTTGACAGCTTCTGAGCCTTCTTCTTCCTCCTCTGTCTGTTTGTTGTTGTGCTGACGATGAACCTCTTCACGCAGGTCTGAAATGCAACCCTCTGTTTTTTTTTGTTTTTTTTTTTAATGTTGAAACAGAAAAGATTGGAGTTGTCAAACAAAGCCTAGTGTCACATAGAGAACGGCAGCTGCCTGCAGTGGGTAATCAGTGGAGCTTTCTACAAATTAACAGCATTCAGCTCTGAAGCACGGCGCACTGCAGGTTTTTAGATGTGGGCTTTTGAAAATTAGATCTCAGCGACTGAAATACGGAATAATTTGTGATTCAGTTTTTGCTCACATGTTGTTGTTTTTTTTCCTAATTTGATCCGCTTTGTGTAAGGTGACGTGGCTGAGCTTGCCAGGTCATCTTAATGCTGTAAACTGATATCGCAGATGCTCATTTTTAACAGAAGAAAATCAGTCGAAATGTCATTAATTGCACACTGAATCTCTCCTCGGTGTGCCTGGGCTCTGATGGGCTCACAATTTAATTCTTTAAATGCTCTTTTAAACACACAACTTTAAAGATACATGACTGAGAACATGCACACACACAAACAGACAAGACATGTAGCACAAACACACACACTAATGCTCTAAACAAACTGAACATAGTGTTGCCAGGGGAAGTAATGGTAAACTTTGCTGCAGGCGTTTAGTGTATTGGAGGACGAAACCATTAAGCTATTTATTAATTTATCAAAGCACTCATTTAATGCAGTGGAAATAAACTGTAGTGTCTCAATTTTTAATGGTAATATTATATAAATCAGTGATTAATAGATAAATTAACTATATTTTCTAAAACAATGAATTTTCTCCATTTTCTCTACACAAAGCAATGTTCTGCTGCCAGTCTAGAATTGTATTTCCGTTTGATATCACCGTAAGTCAAAAATGCGAGGCTGCTTTTGAAGCTTTACACACCAAAGCCACCAGAATCTTCCAGCACATTTATCTAATGTATGCAAATGATCTCGCTGTGCTTAATGAAGGCACCATTAATCACTATAACGATGGTCTTTTTTAACCAGGGTAATCATGCGCACGCACACATACACACACACACACACACACGCACACATTTTCAAACACATGTGCGCTTATACACATGCTCACTCGCCCACACACACACACACACACACAGGAATATGCCTCATCACCAGAAACACATTGATGACAAATGCGCAAAAGTCACAAAAATAAAGCATTTCCAAACCATTTTACCAGAAATATAACTATGTATGACAAGGACCTAATAGTCATTCAGTTATTAATAACAGTGTTTTTAATTCATTTTGACCCTGTACTTTTTTGTTATTGTTGTGAAAGGTAGAATCAGTGGGATTTGTCCAGGCTGTTCATAAATGCACCAGAAAGACAGTTGATTTTTGAGTATCATTCCCAGGATGTCAAATACTGGTGTTTTGTGTTGGTAAAGTGTCCCGAGCACAGCAAAATAATGAGAAAATAAGGACATACAGGCAGAGGGCAGAGTCTCTGCAGATACAGACACCACCACACACTTCTAGCGGATCATACGTGGTGACTGAGAAGGATTCTGTATGAGTCTATAAATTGTTTTTTTGAAAATTTGAACATGTTGCATATTACACCTTGAAATTTAAAAGAATAGTTTCAAATAGTAATGGGCATCAGGCTGGTTAAGTAATTACCTCAATTTCTGTTATTCCATCTAATAAGATGCCGATAAGATGCATCAAAACATGTTAACACGTCAATCATATTTATATAATAAATTCAGCTAATTAGTTCCACTAGTTTCAACAAATAATTTATGGTCCAGCAGCTTTATGCAAACAGCAGATAACACTGTTGTGAGTCTGAACGGGCAGTGGGAAACACAGCAATTCTGTGTGCTGTATAATAACAACAAAACACTGGACAGGCGTCTTTGAACTCGTGTAAGAATTCAAAGCAAAAAAAACTGAAAAACATTTTCGAAGCCCAACTCCTAACGGACGTATTTCACCGCTTATCCTCGCCGTGCATTTGCATACAGTTGACGGAAACCCCTGGGTACAGTCAGCAGCATGACAGTGGGTTATGAAGGCTTCCGGGAGGCTCTGGGGTGTGGATCTGAGCCAGTTTGAAGGGGAGCCGAACCAATGAAGAGCCCACAGCGGATTAGACACCCACAGCTTCATGTCGCTTTAATGCGGCGAGTCAGGGATTTTCTTACAACGCTTTTGCCTAAACGCTCAGGGTTTTCTCATGCCCCTTTTTCTCTCTCATTCACTTCCCCTTGAAGTAATCTTTTTCTATGGAAATGGCAGAGTAATGTTGTCTCCAGTGCAGAATATCCCATCTATCTACAGCGTGCCTGCTTCCTCTGTTAATGTGACTTGTCAGATGTTTATCGGAATTGAACAGGATTGATAGTTGTGATCAAATGACATTTGAAATCTGTCATCTTACATAACTGCACAGTGCATTTCCTAAGGCTGTTGAGAAAATAATCTTTGCTTTGCAGGGATGTTATATAAAGTTTAAAATGGTAGAATTGTAGGTGCGCTGCTAATTCCTATTTATTGATTCACTATGAAAGTTAATTCATCATCAAACATTAAATGCAAATACTTCAGAATTCACAAAATACAACAAACGTAAAATATATTACCCACACTCACACATGCATGCACACACACAAACACCTCAAATTCCCTTGATAACAGTCTGACTGGCAGAGGCTAAAGACAGAGTAGGCGTCCGTAATTGAACAAACATACCAATGTAAATATTTACTAATACTATCCATTGGGGATACAGGCAGAATCCCACAATTGATTTGCTCTCTTTCTGCCCTTTTGCTCTTTTCCTCACACACACACAGATTCACACACACTAACTACCACTCTCTTCTTTTTTTTCCCTGTTTCTTTTCTCACTATTATGCTCGCCCATGTTCATTAAAGAGATGGAGATACATTGGTCTGTCTATCCTCTTACCAGGGGTGACCTGTAGCCCATCTGGGCTGGCGATGACGGGAGATCCCTGGGAAATAGCGGCGAGCGCGTCTCGGGGACGGAGCCCACGCCACTGGCTGCTAGTCCCGAGAGCTGCCCGTACCTCGCCATCATCTTGAGATGCTGCTCACAGAACACACACACTCATACACAGACACAGGAGGAGGAGGAGAGGAGAGGGGAGGAGAGAAAAGAGAAAAAGAGAGAAGGGAAGGGGTGTGAGAGAAGGGAAGGAGAACAGATAACAGCAGGTAGAAAGGACGGTGAGAATGGTAAAGGACAGAAGAGGGAGTGGGGGGTGAGGAGGAGGAGGAGGAGGAGGAGGAGGGGGCGGGGGGGGGGGGGG